>JAWWEW010000051.1:4676494-4820617 GCA_035583185.1 Anabacerthia variegaticeps | reverse complement strand
GAGGAGAGGAGAGGAGAGGAGAGGAGAGGAGAGGAGAGGAGAGGAGAGGAGATGCTCAGTGTCTGGGTGCAAAGCTCCTTCTTTGTCAATGCAGGCAAACCTCTGTGGTGAACAGGGAATAAACTTCATCAGGTGCTTGTAAGGGTGTGAAGGCATCACAGCTCATCTGCTGAAATTCCCTCCATTTTTCCCTTTATCTGAAGTGTATAACCCAGTGTGAGCATTTATCTTACAGAGAGCATCCCCACAGTTTAGGAATGAGTGTGGACAGACCCTAAAAAAAAAAGATATACTTCTAAAATTCAGGCCAAAGCCCATCACAAATCCAAGTTGCACCAGGCTCTGAGAGTCACCCCAGATTTTTGCCAGTGTAACTAGTCTCGAAGGGTTCTAGTGTTAGTCAACAACAGCACAGTAATGGTCTATTAATTAGCCAGTTTCTATCAACACCGGCAGTGCAATTTTATTACCCATGACGGCAGCCAGCCTTCGATAACGATCTGCCCTCAGAATCAGGTGAGGGAGTGTTCACGCTTGCTGAACAGTCCTCATCTCTGACAATATCTGGTGCAATCAAAGCTATTTCATACAGTTTTCTCACCATCAAATATTCCTGAATCAGGGATTTAAAAAAAAAGAAAAAGGCATCCCAAATAATGTCATGTTGTTAATTTTGTTCCTGATTTGGTTTAATACATGATCTCCAGGTAGCTCAAAACCTTCCACAGCCACATAGGAAAATCTACAGCAACAGAGAACTAGTGGGTTGTCTAAATTAATCCAGTTTTTGGTGTAAAAGAAGCTCAACCATTATTAGTAGTATTTCAAACTGCATTATGGCAGTTTTGCTGCCACAACCCAGTCATCATCCCAGCTACCATACAATGCATGTGGTGCACTCCTATCTGTGTTCCAGGGAGAGGTATAATTGGGGCATGAGAATAAGCATACCCAAATTATTTTTAAATACCTGCCAATTTGGCACAGTGCTATCTACAAACAATTAATTGCTCCTCTCCTGTTCCCCCATCTCAGAGCTGCCCCAGCTTTGAGAGTTAAGCTGGGTCTGCCCCAGTATGAGACGAGAGCTCCACAAACCTCCTTCTGACTTCAAGCTGTCTTTATGATGCCTAATATTCCCTTTACCAACACAAAGTGAAATGTGAGGTTTTGAATTTCTATCTCCATTAAAAAAATTACACATTTCAAGCACTGAGATCTACATTTTAACAGATTTTTCTTTTTAACAAAAAGGGTAACAATCATTTTTTGATTGAAAACACGGGGGAAAAGTAGTGAAGTACAGAGTTAGAAAAACTCAGATTATTTAGTCAATTAATTGGCAATATTAACTCCTATAAAATAAGTAAAAAATATGTAAAGCAGGTTTATCTTTATGCACATTAGTGCAAGGGGGGAGGGTGTTGTGTTATTCTTAAAGTGAATCAATATTTTGACAAAGCTGATATTTACGCTCGCACATTTCAAACCCTTTGATGCCCACGTGGGACTTGGCCTCACAAACATGGGTTGCCAAATGCATATTCATTAACCTCACAATTGGCTAATCCAATAAAAGAAAGAAAAAGAAAGAAAGAAAGAAAGAAAGAAAGAAAGAAAGAAAGAAAGAGAGAAAGAAAGAAAGAAAGAAAGAAAACCCCAATGCCCTGGTAACATGCTTATGGAGTCATTTATTGTAAACATGATCCAAGTGGCTCATTCCAGACGTGCTACTAAAAGCTTAAAAACCACTGGCATTGCTTACCCCCAAGTCAAATCCCGCACAAAGAAAGGGCCTTCAGGCCAAGCCAAATGGAAAAAGGGAATTAGAAGGATGTTACTCATTCATTACTGCCACTTTAATCACTTAGAGGTCCAATTAAGTATAAATCATTAGTATTAAGTTACTTTATCCAGGACTCTTTATAGCACACATGACTGGATTTGGAGGGCTCTGGGTGGCGAGGTGGAGCATGAGCTGAAAAAGGCAGTCAGATGTTGGGTTCCCCCCTCCCTCTCCCTTTCCCCCTTGCTATGAAATTGATAAATGAAGGCTGCATTCTAGGTGCAGCAGTAATTTCTGTAGTGCAGTCAAGTGCTAGGTCCCTTGTCTCCTCCGAGCAATGAGGCCACTGTCCCCTTTAATGCCTCAGCCTCCCCCTGGGCTGCCCAAGGGCCGCACCAGAACCAGGCACAGTTTCATTTCCATGCACAAATCCCCGGTGTGGGACCCCTTAATTCATTAACAGATCCCTCCTTTCCTGAGGAAGGAGGTGGAGGAAATAGAAAAGCCAGGAGAGAAAGTGGCTTTCATCCTTTTCCTGGTCTCTGATCACCTTTACTGCCCGAATCTCTGCTGAGGAGGGAAGTGGTTTCGGGGCACGTTAAAGACACGATGCAACAGCATCCTCTAAGGTCCCTTCCTCTTCTCTTCCTTTTCCCCCTCTTCTTCCCAGGGATAAAATTTCCCCAGTGGCCTAGATCACTGTCTGGGAAGCATATTTCCTTCTAATCGGTTTTACAGCTCTTTTAAAGTAATATGTCAGATCATTTTCTCCATATACATAGTTAATGAAAGTAACCCTACAAATTCATTTTAAATAGATGGAAGTTGTTATAACCCTGATCTGGAATTTATTACATTCATTACAATCTTGCTGAAGTAGGTAATGTAATGGACTATTACTTTTATTATCTTTTTAATCCCTCAAAATTATTAGGAACTGACTAATATTTGGCATCACCCTGTTAATGTTTAAACAGAAATTGATATCTTCATTCATCTAATAAATGACAGGGTCTTTTTTCTGCAGAAGAGCTAAAGCTGGTGGCTTTTTTTTAACCTGAACTAGGCCAAAAGATTTCTAAGTAAAATCATAAACTGACAATATGATAATTTTATTAAATCAGCTCTTTTAGCAGGTTATGAGAACATTTTCCAGAACATTTTCATGACTCCTGACTGCCTGGGAGCAATCTGGGCCCCATCATTTTCTGTGAGGAGTGGTTTCCCATTGTACTTCAGTAGTCAGCCCTTTAATCCAGCATTTTGCCTCCTGACCAACAGAAGCAAAATACTTCACAAACCCCCTCCCAGTCAAGACAAACTTTCTTAACCCCTCAAAAGCAGGTTTTTTTTCAAGGTTACCCTCAGGTGCTTCTAACTGGCCTCCCAAAACCATCACTTTCTTATACCTGTTCTTTAACACGGTGTGTTCTCTCACACCTCTGATATGCAATAGGATGTAACTAGTGCCACTGGAATTCCCAACACATGCTGTCAAAAACACAAGCCCTTCCTCCTCCTCTCCCTGGCTCGCTGGTGGCAGCGCTTGCAAGTTCACCGGGTGCGTTTGGTTTGGGGCTGAATTGAGAGGCCACGCGCTGCATCATCCGTTTTATGGGTTAAGGAGCCTTCTGGGGGTTATTTCAGGGTGGCAGGTATGAACACAAACACGTGGTAGGAACTGTGCAAGGTCCACGTGTCATTACCTGTGCCCTCACATGTGTGTGCCGTGCTTGGGCACCGCAGCCCGTGCCAGTCGAAGAGCTCTGTGTGGAAAGGCTGAGGTGCAGCCTGGGGCTGTGCACGAGGTCCCCTGGGGCCATGAACTTTTCACCAGCAGTGATATGGACTGCATTAAAGCCTTCATCTGCCAAATCAGTTGACATCTTGCCAGTGCTGTGCACATGCCAGTTTCTCAGGGAGAAATCTTCCTGATACTGAGGCGGTTATTGGAGTTCAGCTGCACATGCAGCTCTAAAAGGACAAGAGCTGGGGTTTGCCATTTTCCATGAGTCCCAGTAGACTGGGACCAATGTCACTGATCTTCAGTGGGATTTGTGTCCCTGGCTCTGCCAGGAGTTAACTCTATTTGAACAGTGTTTTTTGGTTTTCCATACAAAACTTTCCACGTATACTTCACCTCTGGCTAAAGCCCCGTGGTATCTCAATGGGCACATTGGACACACTTCCCAAAGACATCTAAGTGACAAAATCACATTTTTGGAAATTACTTAGAGACAGTAACTGTGCAAACAAGTTTCTCATGTGATTTGCAAAAGCACCTACATTTTATTTCACATGGGTGATGATGAAGGTGCTTTTGAACCTTGCATAAAATGCCTATTTGTACTTTTGCAAAGCTTTAGACACCTTGAAAAAGAGGAGTTGAAGTCACTTCTAAAATTGCACTAACAAATCTGGCCCTTTGGCACTGCCAGAAATGTTACCCAGCACGCAACCTTTAAAAACATCCAAGCTATGTTTTAATACTTGTAATCTGTATCTCACCTTACAAGTGCTATTAATATTCATTATAGATTAGGGCCAAAATGAAGATAACAAAGAATTCTTTACAGTTTCTTTGGAGTAAAAACTGGGTTTTGCATCACAGTGCAAATGAAAGGGAAGAAATGTTTCTTTGGACAGTAGCCCTAGAAATCAGTTACTGAGGTATATATATATTCATATATATTAAAAAGACCTTTTTGTTAGTATTCAGGCAAAAAAATGCACAGAGTTGGTGGCATGATAAAAGAGCTAAAAAGGCGACTCACAGCATGGTTTATTTTTAATTGAGATGAAAAGTGAAATATATAAAAATTAAGAGGCAACCCTGAAAGAGAAACACTTTCTGCAAAATGACCAGGTGAAACGAATATTAGATAATATATGCTCACATAAGTAAAGGCCCCTGAGACAAAACACAAAAGACAAGTAGATGAGTGCCAGTCTTCAGTGAAAATGATGAAAATGTTAGCAGGATGAGCATGCTTAGGCTGTGATTATGGGATTTTTGGGAATCATACAGAAACAACGAACCTGCAAACATTTACCTGCAACATTCATGTCTTCAAATACCACATTGTGCCCAGTATTTGAGAGGAGATGGGGTTAGAGATGCAGCTGGGCTGTCTCTACTGGTTGTGATGGCCTTATGCCAGTTTATACCCACTAAGGATCTATTACCAACATAATCATGTTGTGTCCTCAAATGTCCTCTCAAAGTTCAATTACCATTTTTATCTTGTAGAACTGAACCTGCTGTACATACTTGACCAGAAAAATCTCTGAACCATATTAGTGCCCTTAGCTCATGGACCTGAGATCCACAAAATGATGTGGCAGAAAGATGCTATTTACTGGGACTTCCATACTCCCAATATTTTTAAAATACTCTCCCTTTTTGTCTCCCTATCAGTTGCAAAAAATAAAGAAGCAACTAGATTTAGTGGCTGGTTCACAGACAATCAAGTGTTTCAGATGCACATTAAAGCCAATACTTTCTTCTCTCACATTAATGCTGGCCCTGCTTTATGATCTGCTGCTGCTGAGATGGAGTAAAAGGAACAGAGGAAAAGAATCCCTTTTTTTTTTTTTTATTCCAAATACTGCTTTAATAAGACTGAAAGTCTCTCTTTTTCTCTCCTTATAGCCCTACAGCAAATAAATGGAGGTGTCAGCCCAACACCCTTGTAGGTTTAAACTGAATGGAAGTGTCCTTTTGAAAAGCTTGTTCTGTCTGACAGTCCTGAATGTGCTCCTTTTGCAGTTCCTTTGAACACCCATCTTTTCTGTGTTGGTGCTCTGCTGACATGGCTTTTCGTTGAGTTAAAGATTAACAGAATGCTGCAGAATGACAGGACTTTGTGATAACTTAATTGCATGAAACATAGTTGTTCCTATGCAAATCAGAGTGTAATTGGTCACTAAGAAATTACTCTCCTCGTAAAAAGATGGCAAAGTGGATTTTGGACACACGGGGGGAATAATAATTGATTGCTTTTTATCATACTTGAAAAACATATTTATTAGTTTTTACAATATGTGTTATACATGCATTTAGTGCAATGAAAGTATTTGATTATGTACATTAAATATTAAGTCTGAGAGCTCTGAAACCTCCTTTTAAGAGTATTTTAACTGCTGACATTGGAATTAACATAACAATGCGGGAGCTCTGCAATAGATTCATAAATTGTGAATCTTAATGGACATACCTTGCAAAGGTCCCAGGGTATTTACCAGACAGAGGACACAACAGAAACTCTTTTTAATGAGAAAACACTGAAGAAGCTCCCTGAAACAGTTTATTACAATTATTCTTAAGTAAGGGTAAGTATGGGATTACAGAATCATCTGAAATAATATCATAAACCAGATCGGAAAATTATGTTATAATCACAGAAAGGGGACCACTCCAGGGCAATTGCAGCAGCTCTGACTAAAGGTCTGTGCTAAGGAGCAAATGAAAAAAACAAGGTTAAGGACTAAAGAGGTGTGTGACAACCACAGAATCTGTGATACTATTTACCGAAATATTTAGCACTTTACCTTAAACAAAAGCAAGGGTTTGTAAACCGAATTGTGTGAGCTAAGCCCTGTCTCGTGTGGAAGGAGCACAATTACAGCGCATCCCATCCTTCTCCCTGGTGTTACTCTGCAGAGGCTCAACACTTTAGGAATGCTAAAGCACAACGGAATGGAAATGGTATTGGAACAGAAAGAGCCTCCCGAAATGAACTGTACGCGGCCCGTTGTGTTGGCATGATTGATACTGGAGCATGTAGGTGTAATGAAACTGATGCTGTCTCTTCTGCACCTGTGATTTATTGAGTACAAATTTAAGATGAGAAAAGGCCCCATACCAGGAGCTGCATCTTCCCCCTCAAAGAGGGTATGGTCATCCATCACCAGCCATTGCAAAAGGCCCAATAGTGAGCGGCTCATCAGATGAGCCAATAGTCTCTTTGTTGGGATTCCTAACAAGTGTTGGATCAGCAAAAGTCTATTTAGGCTGGTGGACCTTTCAGGACCAATTTGTAGTGGGTCACTGATTCTGCTAGTGTATTATCTTCTTTACTACTAGTACCAGTTGGGCAAGCAGCAAAGATTAATGATTTTAGCTGCTGACTGTTTGTGGCAATCTACAGCTTCTGGACCAAAGATTAAGATTTTTTTGTGCTTTACTAGAAAGGACACACCTTTTATCTGGGACCTGTTTTTATTTGCTGAGTTTTGTACAAATGCTAAAAAAAAAAAAAAATAAAATAATGGGCACCTCAGTTGCCTTTTTAATGGCAATAAAAAGGATTTTTTCTTGTGCAACACACAAGACAAGAGGATTTTGCAAGGGAATGATAAAACTCAAAACTGAGAGTAAGTTTCATTCTCATTGGGATATTCAATATGGCAGAGCACAGCTTTCTTCCCCGTCCCTCAGTACACAGTTCTGGGGAAATACCAAGATCTCCTTCCTTTTTAAAAGAAGGGGAATGAAGGAAATGGGATCTCTGCAGCAAGAGCTCATTGTTCAGGTTCACATTTCATTGTTTTTCACAGCAGAATTCCCCATTATAATGGACTTAGCCGTGGTGCAAAATAACTCAAGATCCATTCCAGGATCCTGAATCTGTGCTGGGCTCCCTTGGCTTCTGGGGAGCCCTTGGGATGCCTGGTGGCTTTGGCCACTTTTGGACATAGTTTCCCTGTAAAGGAATTCAGAAACAAGATGATGTGACTGGTGAGCAAAGAAGATAGGGGTGAGATTTTGGTTAAACAGTCTTTTCAGAGATATTACCTGTCTATCAGTGGATTAGCAAACTCTGAGATATGTAAAAGCTCAAGGGGGTGGATAGGAGGACACTGGGCAATGCTAGAGAAATGCCACCAGCCCCTTAGAAAAAGATGAGACCTGGTACTGCTCAGCTCCTTGGGCAAACTGCTGCTGAAGACATTAGAAGTAGAAATATAATGACAATATATATAATATATAATATAATATATGTAATACAATATTATATATAATATAATATAATGACCACTAAGTAACTCTGCTGTTGGAAAGAAGAAGGGTAAAAGAACCCTAATAGGACAAAAGAAGCCCAAAATGCAGACCTTCTGAAAATTCTGGTCCAGCTTTTCATTATCAGTATTATTTGCCTGTTGCAGTGAGATGTTCTAGAAGCTTCCCAGCAGCCGAGGAGGGCAGCAGAAGCAGCAAAGGGCAGGTCAGCAGAAAGATGTGAGCAACCAGCAGTGAGAAGTACAGAAACCAGTGCAATTCCTGCAAGAATGAATCTTCACAAAGCGCTTCATCTGCAGATGGGCCAGGGCTTGTGGGTGAGCTCGGGGAAGTCCTGTGCACCCCTGGGAAGTTAAAGACATGGCACAGCAGTCTTTCCAAAGGAAAGCCCAGGGTTTTCCCTCAATTGAAAAATAGGACAAAGCATCTGAATGCATGAAAAATGCACTCATCAAGGATCTAATTTTTAAAAGGAAGAATTGTATAAATGACCTAATAAAAAAGTGATCTAATTGTTTCCACAACTGCTTCCGAAATTGCCAGGGCCTTTTCTCCTCGCTTGTCATTGTTCATGGAGTCATAAATCACAACCCGGGGGATCACTCAGCCCTTGACAATTTGCAGCCAAACTACCAGGTCTTGTATTCGGCCGGGCCATGATCACTGACAAGCTCTTACTTAAGCAGTTGACAGGTTCAAAATAGAACAAACTACAAGGATACCATCAAGTAAAGAGTTTTTAATTTATTTTTTTTTTTTTAACATTCTTCTCTCCTGCTCTTGTTGTGAACACTATCAGAAAACACGGTACTCCACTGTAGGTGCTGCAAAATCCCACTGTTACATCTAACATGAATATGAATTTTCCTCTGTGCCATTTTTAAAATATTGATGCGATTTCATAGGGCAAGTAAATTTCTCACATGTTGAAGGACATTTATTAAAAAAAAAGTCTTCCATGTGTCGGATGGAGGATGTTTTCCTATTTCAACTGCCTAAACAGGCTTTCATCAAAAATGGAAACCACAGAAAGCTGAATTTTCAAGAAAACTACCGACTGTACAGAAAAAACAAATGGCATTATATTGCATCTCACCCCTTCCTATTTTTTGATGGCCATCTCTCTGGGTTTGTCCTTGATGGCATTTGGATGCTGGCAGCCTGAATGGTTCCCTGGGAGGGAGATGCTGGAGCCAGGGCTCCTCAGGTTGGAATCGTCAGGGAGAGGTGCCGGGGCAGTGCAGTGGCAGAGCAATGCAAACAGCATTACTGGCAACAAAGACAGGCTGATGACATATATATTTTAAATCCCAACTATCTAAACAACAGTGGGTGTTTCACAAATTTGATCCCTGGGCTGACGAACGCTCTTCTTTCTTTTGTTCCTCCAACAAAATTGAGCTTGCCCCGTTTTGCAGCTGTATTCCATTCCTGGGTCAGCCCTGCAAACGTGTTTTGACTCGCTCAGTGAACCTGGGCCATATTTTAAACACACAGTTATGGAAACTGGAGTGCATCTGGCACCATAAAACACCAGTCTGGGATTTCTTCTCTCGTATCAACAGCAGAAAATGTTCATCCTAAACCACTTCACAAATAATCACACTAATCATAAAGTTCAAACTCATTCCTTTAGGCACTTTCTTGGATTTAATGCCATTAAACAACAAATTTGACAGTAGATAATAAGAGGAACCCTTAACCAAACCTCCATGGGTTCATCCATTCTTTTTTGGATGGTCATCCCATGTGCTGCAGCTTCTTTCTTTGAGGAAACTCTTCCATACCCAGGGAAAGTAATAAAACCAGTTTTTTTCAATGAATCATCCAAAGGTGACCTAACCTTTGCTCAGAAGGAACAAGCACCTGACAGAAAGCAGGGGCCAAGAAAACAGCTTTCCTGACCCATGAAAGAGATACCAAGAACTGAATTAATAACTGAGCAGTGGCAAGACGAGAGCCAGTGTTGTGGTAAACTTCTAACTCAGCTGCATTGGAAATTAAATGGTGGGTTACCTGTGGGTGAGTAAAAGTTGGACAAATTTCTTAGTAGTGGAAAAATGAAGGAAAGGAAAGGAAAAAGGAGATTGTAGTAATCTCATAGTGCAAAGTTTTGGGATTTCTTTGAGTTCTTTAATCCTCCGAGTGCAGCCACCGTGGGTGGACACAGCCTTTTTAGGCATCCTTTATTCTATTTTGGCCTGGGTTCATGAAGCCTTGGCACATGAGCAGAGGACGCTGGAGGGCAGTGTGCTAGGTAGGGGTCAAGTACTGAGCTTGAACTTCTCCCAAAGCTTGGCTGGAGAGCAAAGCCAAGCAACTTCTCATGGCCAGAAATGGGGAAGATATGCTTAGGGGACAGGAGAGGAAAATGTTACTTGTGCTTTCAAATAAGCCCATTAAAAGTCAAGTCCTCTGGCTTAGAGTAGGCTTTGCAGAAACAATCCCCAAACCAAAAACAAACCAGAAAACAAAAGAAAACCCCAAATGCAAAGATTCTTTGCAAACATGCCACGGCAGTAACAACTGGAGACTTTGCTTCCTTTTCAGCTTAAGCAGAGCATTATCATGTCCAAGTTCAGACTTGGATACAGTTTTTTCCCTACTGAATTCAAAGACGAAGTGCACAGCTGGCCTAGACTCCAATCTGCTGTGTACAAAATCGACCTGCCTTAAAGGAAGATCAGATCTCTGCTGCTGATGCTCCATAGCCAGAGCAAAACGTCAGGGCAGCTGGACAGGAACTGCTCAGTGAAACCCTGGGAGCCACTGAGCTTTGGGATCTTTCTGTGGAACTTGGTGGAGCACTGGGGGCAACCTGGCATGGAACAATGGGCCATCCTTATTCCTAAACAGAGAGTGAGCCCCCTGTGTAAGGGGTGTACAGGAAAAAGGCTGGATGCACACAAAGCATCAGCTCCAAAGAGCTGTTCTCAGAATTCCCTTCCTGCAAAAGAACAAGGTGGTGGAGGACAGCTAGCAGCCCTGCAAATTCACCTTTATTTAGCTATTTAGGTGATCAAACCGTAATATCCCAGCTCTTCCACAGGAGATTTTTAGACAGTTAAGGAGGCACAAAAATGCCAAGTGACATGACCAAGGCCAGAAAGAAAATTAGTGGCAGAGCAAGAAAACCCTGGTTCTCCTCCCACACATCCCCAATTCCATTAGTTGCTCAGACTTGTGGAGGACTGGTCTTATAGAAACCAACTGGAGTTTCAGTGGTTTAAAGGTCAGGCCCAAGCATAGCAAAACCCTGGGGCAAAACTGTGTTTCTCCTCTCCCTTCCCTCCAGCAACTGTGTATTCCAACCCCTTCAGCAGGGAAGGTTACTCCTTCACTGGAGTCCCTTGAACAAAGAGACACTTCTGGGAGCACACTGAGCAGATGGGTTATTTTGAAAGGACAAGTTAGCTCTATAATTTGCCTTCACAATGTGTTCTGCACTCTAATTACAAATGCAAACACAGTAATTGAGAACAGCATCATAAAACTCTTAAGGAAGCCATAAGTGATATAATACATGGACATGTTTACTATTTGGTGCAGCAGGATGCCTCTGTGATGTTTTCCCCATGTTTAAACAGGGTGGAGATTTGCTTTCTTTCATAAAGTTAATTCCATGACAGCAATTCTTCCCTCAGCCTCCCAATCCCAAGCCTGGGTCAATTAAAATATGGGTTTCAGAAAGCAACTCTTCACTATTCTTATGTGAGAAAACCCTTTTTCATTTGAAACATATAAAATTATTCATTCAAGCTATTCCAAAGAGAAGAAAAAGAGGAAAATATTGGTGTGTTCTTCACCTATGATGTCCCACTGTTGCCTGAAACAGCAAATAATTCAGCAGGATGAAGTGTAGAAAGGACTGGGGGGGCTGCACTGCTATTCCCTCACCTAAACTGTCCTTGGGGAGACAGTCCTTCCAGCCCTTCCAGTGATTCACAGGAGAGCAGGGCCCCCATACAGCTTTCCTTCAGCTTCAGGTACCCACGGCCTGGATAGTGCAGGCAAGCAGTGGCTCTTTGTGCTCTCCACTCATTGGGTGCCATGTGCTGGGGTGTGGAGAAGAGTTCAAAGCTCCGGTCTTTTCCAGTACAAGAAGGAGGAGTAGCTTAGGCCGGTGAATGAACTCAGACAAGCCGCTTGCAGGCTGGTTGAGAGCTTTCTGCATGGATGGACAGCAGAAGGGTCTACAACATACTGCACATGGTGCAATCTCACGTTCCTGCCTTCATTCACTTCGGCCCTTTTTGCCCTTCTAACCTTCCTCCTCTGTCATCATCCTCCCCACGTCAAACTGAGGTCCTGCTCCAACCAAGACATCAAACCAAGGCAAAGTCTATGGACCTCAAAAATCTTCCCAGGCACAACATGGGGAACAGAATTGGAAAACCAAACACAGTATCAGCCCTGCCATCTGGAAGAAACTTTTGGGATGCTGGATGGTGGAAAGGAGTGACCAGGAGGATGCTCAGCACTTCAGGGAGTCCTGCAAGAGGAACAGTGTCTCCGACCCTTTCCCAAAGAAGCCAGGTAGCAGCGGGGACAAATAAATGGAGAGAGGATTAGGTGTGCTCGTGCATCGACACGATCCTACAAGTTCACCTGAGCTTAACAGCTGCTAAATAACATGACAAATCATGTGATTCAAACCAGAACAGTTCAACCTGCCTTTCGAGATCAATGAAGACATGTGTCCTATCTGCAGCTCGCTCGGGCTTGCACGCGCGCACACCCCGTCTCTTTAGATTTGCTGAAAGCTGCTATGGCCTGATTTTCAGAGGTGCTGAGTGCCTGCAACTCATCATGACAGGCTATACATCAAATCCATCACCTCTTGGGAAACTTGATTACCCTAGTGGAAACCCTCATTTCAAGCGTTTAACTGGTTCCTACTGGTTTCAACCAGTCAGCTGGGTTTTGGAATGGATCACTCAGTTTGGACTGGACTAATCCTTCAGGCGAAATAAATCCAAGTCAACGAAGACCAGTATAGGAATCCACTGAAATGACTAGAAAGGTATCAATTAAAATCATAATAAAATGTATTTTTAAAACATTGAACCAATAAAAATAACTCACACTTGGCTGGTTAGAGCTTTTCATCAGGTGACTCGCTGCTGAACAGATGTCTCCAGCTGGGAATTCTTGGATAAAATTCTGTTTTCCCCCTTTTTTTTAGAAGTCAGTTATTAGAGAAGTACATTAGAGGTTTGAAACATGTGTTAATTCAAGCCAGAAAAACAACACAAAACAGAAACCTCACATATACTGCCAAGAGAGAGGTTGCTGAGGTGTAATCACAGCTCTGAGGGGTGAAGCTCTTTATCTGGATGTGTGAAGGATGAAAATACACTTATTAAAACCCCTGCAAACAGAGAGTTAATGCTGAAGATAAACAGAGCACTCACACGGAAAGCCTGGACAATCTGAGAGAAAGCTGTCCAGGAGACTATAATCTGTTTTTTCACAATAATCAGGAAATGTATAAAGTGGTGCTTAATTGTGTATATGGAGATTAAGATTAGTTCACAGCATTTAGAGATTTTTTCCCCCTAAATTTTCAGCCACGATTGGTATTAATCTGTGTATTTTAAAAACCTAATGAATACCTGTGTTACTGTTTAGTCAAAGGGGGAATAACAGAAAATGCTGTAACATGATTGCTGCAGGAGCTGTTCCTTTTCTACCTCACAGGGTACAGTCTGGAAATTTTGGTGTGTGTTTCTGTCTCCACTAGCATATGAGGAATTGATCCTACTAGAGGAACACAAGCAGAAATTATCTCTCTTGGTACTGCATACCTGAAGTGCCCCTTAGGATTTCCAGTGAAATAGGAACAGAAACGAAGGAACCTTCCCTGACCACCTTTCATTCCCACAGCAGCCTCTGCTCTGCTCACCCTGCCCCTCTCCTTGCTGCATTTTCCTGGGATCTCTCTCCCCAGCCAAGGATACACGAGCACTCTTGATGGGATCTCAGAATGACCCCTACAGCCCCTGGCTAATTTGCATGGAGATTGTTCAGCCTGGGAAACCGTGAGTGAAAATTTGAGGCACTGCTGTGCTGACAGCTCTCCTGCACAAACTAATTTAACCATTCTGCAGAGAAGCCCTGGAAGCAAACGAAGAGTTACAGAGCAACTGCAGCTTGCCCCAGGGACAGCAATAAGCTCTGTGAGCCCTCCCCATGTCCTGGCCCAGTCGTGTCAGATCCACTTCCCTCGGACCCTCCTTAGGATCCTGCTAGTGGCCAGTGATGGGAAACATCTCCAGCTTTTCTGGGACGGGAGATCTAGCGAGGTTTAAGCTAAGAGTGTTCTCAAAATGCAGCAGCCACACAGGCACACAAGCTAAAACACAGTTTTATTTCCTAAAGATAAAATGACAGGTTACACTGTGAGCCAAATATCTTGTTTGGGTAAGTGAAGTATAATTTACACTCTGAGTCTGATTTTTAAAATCATCTGGTCTGGGGCTATTCAAGGCTGTGGATCTGTTTATATGTAAAAGAAACAAAGATCAGGAACCCTTTTTTTTTTTTTTTTCCTCCTGTCTGGGTAACAGCTGAGTAAGTGTTCCTCAGACTAACAGGGAGAGCAAACAGAAGCATTTCCCCAGAATTATTCCCTTTCTTTGTTTCTCTTCTTTTCCTTTCTCATGTTTAGGACTTAAAATGTTTGGGGATGAAGGTGGAGGTTGGTAGAAAACCACCTCATTTCAGTTTGGCTCATCTTTACTTCTCAGAAATGCACAGAAGGACTTTAATTGCACTGCAAAACAGGTTTTCTGCTAAATACTTCCTCACTTTTCTTCTGCACCTGGATCTATATGGAGGGGCTAGCAAAGGAAGATAGATGAATTCCTTAGGTGAATAGAGAGCTTCATTCCCAAAGGGCACAATAAACCTGATCCTTCCTCTTCTGATCAACAAGAGCACAGGAGCTGCAAACCTGACCAGTACATCAAAAAGGAGCTTGAAAAATACTTTGAGCAAAAAATGCTAACGGTGCATCCTTCTCCTGTAACCGCACTGATATTAAATCAGGAAACAGTATGGAACAACCGCAAACACATATATACGGGGGCTGTCAAAACAGAAAGAAAACCAAATCCCTAATGGGGACTAAAGGTGGAAAGAGCAAAAAGAATATACAGTATAGGCTTTATGATTATATTTAAATCCTTATGCAGCAAACACTGGAAAGGGAATTCCAAAAATTTTCTCTATATAAGCAGTTTTTTTGATCCAGGACTTTGTGCAATGAAAAGGAATTACAAATCAGTCTGAATTAAAGGGGACTGGTCCCAGTGGGTGTTGGAGCATGTCTGTGGACTCCTGGGTTGTAACAACAGCCCCCTGATCCTGCAAGGGCCCAGGGACATGCCCAGCCCTGCTGGGAGCAGCTTTTCTGCTGCCATGAACACTAAACCTACAACAACGCTGTCTTTCTGAAAAGATGCCTCCATGGTCCTGGGTTTCCTCAAGCACAACAGGCCAGATCTTCCTTCTCTCCTTCCTGATTACTAAAGATCTGATCATCAAGAAAGCCTCCAACTGAGCCCCTTGGACAGACAGGCAACAGACTATGGCCAGAAAGGGAGGCTGATCTTTCCTGAAAGATCTCCTGGCTGCTCATGACTTTGTGACACTGAGCAAAGCTCCAGGACACCTTCCCTGTCTCCCTGGCTTGCCCCTTTTCTATATCCTTTCCAAGGAAACTAAAAACCCTTGGGAAGATCACCTTTTCCACCCAGATATCTGTGTAGTACCTCTGAATTAATAGCAGATAAGCAGGAGAGAATTTTTTCTGTGGCAAGATGTGGTCCAAGTTCTGAAGTGTTTGAAAAGCCTTTGAATGACATGAAATGGCATTGCAAGATACGGCTGCAGCAATTACAGTCCTTCAGCTTCTACTGGCTACTTCAGTCCCCAAAGGCGACTTCTGATCACTCAGGAAGGTTTTGGTGCTGTTTATAAGCTACAAGCTCCTGAAAGGGCTCAGATAATGAATTCAGCATGCCATAGTTCAAGTGGGAAGCAGGACTCAGCGAAGCACAGGAGGAAAGCTCATCCTAGCAAGGCTCGAATGGGGGATTTTGTGCTTCTGGATCAGGTGTTTCTGCTAGAAGCAATTTTTACCGTGACGGCAAGGGGAATAATGACAAGAGCATGTATTGGAGAGAGGGGCTATATGACACTGCAGAGTTTGGAAATGGTGAGAGAAGACCAAATTCTCTTGAAAACAAGTTTGGATCAATGCATTCATGGTACGATGGGCTGAAAAAAACAACTAGAAGGAGAATGTTTCTGCTCTCTGCCTGCCTCCCTGCCAAAGACACCGTTGTGGGACATCGTAGAATGATGCCTTTTGGTCTCAAAGTCACGCTCTTCCCCTCCTCGGGGTGCAGCGAGACCCCGAGCCAACTGCAGAGGGTGCCACGGAGGGGTTGTGCTTTTTTCCCTGCGCAAGAAGGCGGGAGCCAGGCACAGCAGCAACCCCGCTCCAGTGCCTCGGACCGCGCAGCTGTCCCGGGCTAACCCCAAGCAGCGGGGGGCACTGGAGGCCTCTCCCCCCCTCCAAAAAGAGAATAATATCCACAGGACCCAGGGGTCCTGCATCCTCCGAACCTCTCAGGGACGCGGAGCGTCGCCGGGGCATCTCCCCGACGTGCGCTGGTGCGGTGCCCCCCGGGATTCCCCCCATCAGGAGTCGTCGCTCTCCCCTTCCGTCCGCATCAGCCCCTCCAAAGTCGCGCTGCAGCGTTTAGAGGGTGGGAGCACCAGGGCCGATGGGGGGCCGCGGGGCCGGGCAGCGCTCGGGGGGACCCGCCGGGCAGTGAGACCTCCCCCGGTGCCGGCACGGGGGGCTCACGGGCTTCGTGGTGCCTTCAAAACACCTTTTTCCCGTATAGCAACACCCTCCCAGGTGCGCTCACTCCCTCCCCGAGACCGAACAAAGCCCAAGCCCGCCGCCCGCACATTCTGACCACCCCCCCCGCCTTTCCTCCTCAGCGGGGATTTAATGCTGGACACTGTGAAACCTCGGGAAAGAAAAATACTCCCCAAAAAACCTACCCTTCTGAAGTGCTGCTCCGCTCCCTTCTCCCAGATCCACCTGTGCAAACGTGTCTAAAGTTAGTGGTGGGATTTGCCCCCCTCTTAACTGGTTCGGGCTAAAATCTGAAGAGGTCCCAGTTAACCCAGAAGGGTTCAATAGCTGATTTTATACTGCAAAGCTGCTGTGCAGATTTTGTCCAAAGAGTGTTGCCTGCTCTACTTTGACAATCCCCGCAGAAAAGGGAGAGCGAGGAGAAACAAAGCTTATGATTACCAGTAGTAATTTAATCCTAAATTCGTGGGCCATTCCCATCAGCCCCAACAAGCAAACATCAACACTTTTCTTTCTCATGCACTTGTGTATGCGATAGATGATTAACCAGGTCCCTCACTGCTTACACAGGGGAAAAAAATCCTGACAACCAGCACGGTGTCTGCTTGCGATTTGGGAAATTAAAAATCAAGTCAGGGGACGTAGGAATTAGGAAAGTGATGTCCTTTTCCTCCATCAGTGCCGGCTGCCAGCCCAGGTTGATTTTGGTTTGAGTGTATGTTTCTTAACAAAAGTCCCTTTTCAGTCGACATTTCTCACTAATGTTATGGGGTAAAAAAAAAAAAAAAAAGCTAATTCCGGGGGAAAAGTAGCAGTTAGGTACTAAAACCTAAGAGTTCTCAGAGAACCGAACATGAAAAGTACATATTTCGCAGTCGTCTTAGTTTTTATCAGTTACCTAGACCTGCTGTGTCTAAGAATTGGGGATTGGGATGCCAACGTAACAGAATTCTCTTTCTAAATGCCACTTACGGATTCAGGCAGAGCCCTACCTGACTGAACACGGATAGGTATCTGTGTGCTCTAGTTTCAAGGGAGAGAATTCAAATTTCAGTGGCTTCAGGACACCCACTGCCCTGCCCTGAGCGGACACGCCGGCTGGAGTTGATCTGAAATGACATTAACGTTTTTTCCGAACTCGTCCCGATTTTGGCCGGGAGTTTGTGAAAGGCAAGGGGGAGAGGAGGCAGACTCGGAAGAAGTCACTCTTTCCTCGAAACTAACCTTTAAAAACCGGATCTTAAAATATAGAAAGAAAAAAAAAAAAAAAGAAATGAAAGCCGCTCCATTATGGGCTTTCGGGTGCGGGGAGAAGGTCGCAATTAAACAAAAATTGTCCGGAGGGCTTGGCAGAGAGGAGAGCTGCGGGGCCAGGAAGGTGGGCGCCTCTTCTTCCTCCTCCGCTGGCGCGAAGGGGACAGGGCATCGCTCCCGCAGGAGCCCTCAGCCTCCGCCTTGCCCCACGGAGGGTTTTAGGGTGCTGGCGGCCGCTCGGGGCCGGGATGCGCGGAGCTCCCTCCCCGCTGCGCGCAGCACCGCGCCCGCGGCCGCACCGCCCCGCAGCTCCGCTGCTTGGCCCGGCGGATGGGAAACTCTTCCTCGCTGCCTCGCCGGGCTACTCAGCCCAGGAATCCTCATCTGCTGCTCGAACCGCGTAATTTCTTCCCCAATCCTTGTTGAAAAAAAAAAAAAAAGTATTATTTAAAACGGAGGAAGGAGCCCCTAACAAATAAATCGCATGGAAAATAACCTTTGGTGGCTGAATTAAAAGCTCGACAATAAGCAAAATTGGCCTTTAACTGGGAATTAAGGGCAAGAAGCGGTTCTGATCTTAATCAGCCGATTAACGCCGCAAGTTTTGTGGGATATATTTCGGACAGGGGAGCGACGGATGGCAGAGCAAAGAAACGGACCCGGAAAGTGTCCCGAAATGTTATGACGATGAGGATGGACGTTCAAAACTGATTTGCAATTCACAGCTGAAAAGATTAGGGAAACGGACAGAGTGTGTATGGACAGGGAGATAATCAGATCAATGCTTCCTCCGCCTTTCAGTAGCTCCACCTTGTGAATATACCTCAGTAATTATGAGAAGAAAAAGTATTCTCCATCTAATGGCACGTTTTGCAGGGCTGCACTCAGCCTTCCCGAGCTCTCGCCAGGGTCCCCTTTCTCTCACTGGCAACGATAAACGTTTAACGTGCAGGTGAAAATAAAGCTTTCCCCAAGCAGCTCCCACGACCTCCGAAACAACAACCCCAGCGGACCCGCACGCGGAGTTCTCGGCAGCCCCAGCCCCGGCAGCTGCCGAACGGGGACCGCCGAGCTCCTGCCCCGGTCCGCTCTGCCTGTCCCCCCGCCCGGCCCCGGGGCTCCCCGCCTCTCCGTGCCGCGGAGTCGCTCGTAAAAAACGAAAAGACGGCGATTTCTCAAATCTAGGACTGATGGGAAACCAGCAGCGCGGTGGCTGTGCGGACTCCGGAGCCCCCCGCACCGCAGGGGCTGCGATGCCCGTGGGGGATGCAGAGTGCGGGGAGCGCCCCGGGTCTGCTGTGTGCGCGTTCCACGCGTGTCCTCCCTCACACGCGTTTGGAACAGGGCGACCCGCGGAGAGAGGTCTGCGTGCTCTCGGGAGCGCTGTCCCGCTCCGGCCGGGATCGGGATGCGGGATTAGCGCTCACGGCCGGGATCGCACGGCCGCTCGCGGGGGATGTCGACTGCGAGTCCC
Organism: Anabacerthia variegaticeps; assembly: GCA_035583185.1. Classification (NCBI taxonomy): domain Eukaryota; kingdom Metazoa; phylum Chordata; class Aves; order Passeriformes; family Furnariidae; genus Anabacerthia; species Anabacerthia variegaticeps. The sequence continues at coordinate 4,801,185 of JAWWEW010000051.1, read as the reverse complement.
GTCCCCTCCAAATGTCGTGGGGAAACACTCAAACGAGGCATTGCCACAAGACATTAAGCCCTTGAGCGCCTGTACTGAGAAGGAGGATTTGGATGAAATCCCCCTTCCTGGTTTCCACCTCCCTCCCTCCGCTGCCAGAGGGACCTCCTGGAATTTCTGTTCTGGGGGAAGGGGGGACTTTGCGCGACTTTTCCCTCTCTGGATCCCTGCGCGGCTGCGGCCGGCTCCGCGGAGATGCGGGCGAGAGCAATGAGCGGGTCCGGGCTGCGGGTATCGCCGCGGGGCTGGGGGGGTCCCACAGGAAGGGACCGACACCGGGGGGTCTCCGCTTGGGTCCTCCGCAGTGTTGTCCCAGCTCCAGAAAGGCAGCTCCCTCCTCATAAATTTCAGGAGAGCAGGTAGATCTTGAAGTTTATGTGTTCTTTTGGCTAAATAAATGTGGGTGATGGGGAGTATGGGGGATGCTGAGGTGCAGGGGCGGAGGGGCAGCTCCGCAGCGGCGCGGCCGGGCCAGGGACGGGGCAGCCCCTCTCCCGCATCGCTCCGGTCCCGCACGCCCATCCCCTTTTTCCGCGTGTTTTTTCCCCGGTGAAAAGTAGTCGTTATTCAGAAAATGGCCACTTGGGGTCGCACTTTCTGTCTGTTTGAGCGTAAAAACTGTAAAAAGAAGCCCTAATCTCCCTTAATCGTTACAAAATGTTAAAAAAAAATAATCCTGTTACCGGACCAAAAAAAAAAAAAAAAAAAAAAGAAACTAAAAACCCTTACAAGCCGAGTACTCCTTTGCATGCAGTCACTCACTCAGGGAACAGCAGAGGAAAGCAAACACGGTCCCCTCAGAACCGAAATGTAATTATATTTTCTCCCTTCTCTCTCCCTAATATTTGCAATTGTCTGTGTCAATGCCTTTGCTTTACTTTAGGGAGAGATTTGCTTCCTGTAAGCGGGTTTCCCCGGCTGTACAGGGAGCGCTGACAGCCCTGCCGAGCCGGTGCTTCCCTCGCTCCCGCATCGCTCTCGGCGCCTCCCGCAGCCCAGCGCTCGCTCCCGGCCGGCTCCCCCGCGGTACCTTCGCATCGGGGACGCTTATGTAAAGTTGGAGAGGGCGATGCGTGTGCGTGGCACTGGGGGGAAGCTGGCTGCCTCCACATCTGCTGCGGGACGGCAGCGGGCAACAAGGGGGACTTTTGTTACATTTAGAACAAAGGGACGGGCGGGATGTCCCCGGGTCCTCATCCTTTGTGGGCTGCAGAGGCCGAAAATAACGGTGGGGGTGGCGGGGAGGCACACACACACACACACACACACACACACACAAATAAATAAATAAATAAATAAATAAATAACCAGCTAAACAGATAAAGAGGAGGCGGCGGTGCGGGAGGCGGGGGTGTGGGGGGAGCCGGGGAGCGCCCGGAGGTGCGGGGCTGGGAGCGGCGGGCGCTCAGCTGGCGCTGCGGAGCTGTCACGGCCCGGCCCGGCCCCGTCCCCGTCCCCGCCCCGGCCCGGCCCGGCCCCGCCGCGCTGCCATTGGCGCGGCCGCCGCCGGCCCCGGCCCCCGCCGCGCTCTCGGCGGGCACGGCCGTATAAGAAGCCAAAGGGGGCTGCGCTGCGATCACAGCTGCACAAACGAGCGCTGGCGGCGGCAGCTACAGCAGAGACCTGGGCTGTGCTCGTCCCCCCTCTCTCCTCTCCTTTTTTTTTTTTTTTTAATCCTCCTCCTTTCCCCTCCTTCCTCCCCCTCTTCCCTCCCCTTCCCCTGCGCTGCCAGAGCCAGCGAAACTCCCGTGCAGAGCCCCGCCGCCGCCGGTAGCCCGTGCGCTGCCCCGGCGCCCGCTCGGGCTGGAAAGTTGCGGCAGGCTCCAGGCTCGGCTGCCGCGGGGAGGGGGCTCCGGACTTACAAAACCCGGCCGGGGGCACGGGCTGGGCGTTTGCACCGACCTTCTTCTTCCTGCACAGACCCGAAGGCAGCATCTTTGTTTTGTTTTGCTTTTGCCCTTCCTGCTACCGCTCCTTTCTCCTTGCGGCCGGGCGCCTCGGAGCCGGGAGCTGCCGCAGCCCGCGGTGCGGGGTGAACGCTGACACCGAAAGCCAGGAGCCAGCCAGGCGGCCCCGGGGGCCGGCTCGTCCTTGGCGTTGTTGCTCCGGACTGAAGAAGCCCCAGAAGCCGGGAAAAGGGGGCGGCGGTGAAGGGGGAGCAGAGGAAAGGAAGCGAGAGCTGAAAGCCAAAGTTGGTTTGGAATTGGGGAGCGCGGCCAGCCCTCTGTCAGGCTGCGCGCCGGGGTGAGGTCTCCAGCCCCCTCCGCCGGGAGAGGTGCCCGCAAGACAGCGATGGCCGGAGAGCTCAGCATCGGAGCCGAGCTGCCCACTAGCCCGCTGGCCATGGAGTACGTCAACGACTTCGACCTGATGAAGTTCGACGTGAAGAAGGAGCCCTTGGGCAGGAACGACCGCTCGGGCAGGCACTGCACCCGCCTGCAGCCGGCCGGCTCCGTCTCCTCCACCCCCATCAGCACGCCCTGCAGCTCCGTGCCCTCCTCCCCCAGCTTCAGCCCCACCGAGCAGAAGACCCACTTGGAGGACCTGTACTGGATGGCCAACAGCTACCAGCAGATGAACCCCGAGGCGCTGAACCTCACTCCAGAGGATGCGGTCGAAGCCCTCATTGGGTCACACCAGGTGTCCCAGCAGCTTCAAGGCTTCGAGAGCTTCCGGGCCCACCACCACCATCATCATCACCATCACCAACACCACCACCAGTATCCCGCAGTCACTCACGAAGACCTGGCCGGCAGCGGGCACCCTCACCATCACCACCATCATCACCACCAGGCCTCTCCCACTCCCTCCACCTCCTCCAGCTCCTCCCAGCAGCTCCAGAACTCGCACCAGCAGCATCCCCCCTCCAGCAGCGTGGAGGACCGGTTCTCAGATGACCAGCTGGTCTCCATGTCTGTGAGGGAGCTCAACAGGCACCTCCGAGGCTTCACCAAAGACGAGGTGATCCGCCTCAAGCAGAAGAGGAGGACCTTGAAGAACAGGGGCTATGCTCAGTCCTGCAGGTATAAACGTGTCCAGCAGAAACACCACCTGGAGAACGAAAAGACCCAGCTCATTCAGCAGGTGGAACAGCTCAAGCAAGAAGTGACCCGGCTCGCCAGAGAGAGAGACGCCTACAAGCTCAAGTGTGAGAAACTTGCCAGCAATGGCTTCAGAGAGGCCGGCTCCACCAGTGACAACCCGTCTTCCCCCGAGTTCTTCATGTGAGTGCTTAACAAAAATAATTAAAAAACAAACAAAACCCCCCCACCCCCCAACCCTGACCCCTGTCACCTTCCCCCCCCGCTCCCATCCTCCTCTGACATCTCCATCCATCCGTCTGCGTGACTAGAGAGAAAGAAGGAGAGAAAAATAGAGACTCGATTTTTTTTTTTTTTTTTCAGCATCCAGTCTTCTAGAGTAGCTGTGGGAAAAGTAGGCTGGGGGTGGGGATGGGAGAGGTAAAGTGCAACTTTTGTGACTTTCGTGTGCAAGTTAGAGAGACAGAGGCAGAGGCAAAGGAGAAAAGGACAAGTGAAGCGTTTTATAGATCGCTTGCTTGCAGAGCGAGATGGACTTTAAAAGAATAATAATAAAAAAGGACAATGAACAAGCCATCTATAACATACTGCCTGCTTGGAAAGAGAGAGGACATATACAGCACCATCTCATGCACAATTTACCTGCTTGGAAAAAGAGAATAAATAAAAAGGACAATATATGCAAACTCTTCATATATTGCCTGCTTTGAGAAATAAGTTACAGGACTCAGATGGGACATTCAATCTAAGAAAAAGAAAGAATGAAAGAAAAAAAACTCATCAGTTTTATTGCCTGCTTGATTATATAGAAAAATACGAAAATCTGCATTAAAAATATTAATCCTGCATGCTGGACATGTATGGTAATAATTTCTATTTTGTACCATTTTCTTGTTTAACTATAGCATGTTGATCATTGATCATAGATTTCTGTTGTTGTTTTGTTTCATCAATAAGAAAAGCATCACAAGTTATCAAACTTTTTACTGCTTGTGCAGTTTTGTTCGTTGGTTTTGCTCTTGTTTTCTTTTATGGTTGTTAGCTTGTAAATATCTGCTACTTCAAACCGCACAGGAAAAAAATACACAAAAAACAAAATAACATTTCAGCAGGCTGGTTATACGGTTTGTTTGGTGTTAAAGAGATACTTAAGGAAAAAAAAGTTATGGGCATTTTGCATTAGAAAAAACCCAACTTTGTATATCTGGTGCACTTTTAAGTTGTATTTTTTTTGTTAGTTTTCATTTTGGTTTTTGTTTGTTGGGGCAGAAGCAAAAACGCCTGAATGGTATTGACAAACCTAAACTTCACAGGGAAAAACCCTCATCGGTCACTAGAACCTACTCCATGCCTTAAAGTGGCAGCGAAGCTCTTTCCTTCAGGACAATTCCCAGCCTGGAGTGGTTAGGCTTGGCCATATAGTTTCCCTTCTGACTGTACACTCAGGAAGCAAAGGACGGAGGAGAGATACCAATTCCTTTTAAAAAACAACTGCCCCTTGATTTTCGGTCTATAAAGAGAAAAAAACAACCCCAAGCCCTCCTCCTTAGGAGTCAAGTTGCGACAGCAGCGAGGGCTCCGTGTCACCATTGAAGTTGGGTTTCTCAATGGCAGCAGCAGATGAGTGAACTGGGAAAGCATATAAAACTGAAACTTTTTTTTAAGAAGACATACTGCAACTTTTAAGTGTATTCTTTTGCAATGATTTGTAATCTGCTTCTCTGCTTCCCTATGCAGCGAGTGAAAGTTTTAGCCAAAATTTATTTGCAGTTGTATAGTAGTAGTAGTTTGGAGTCTTATGGGTGTTTTTATTACTTTTTTTTTCCTCCTGCAGGTCAGTAAAAGGATTTACGTTGCACTGACAAAAATACCAAAATGAAAACTTATTTTTTAGTTTCCTTTTAGGATAGCTGGCACTGCTGGCCGGATGCATTTTAAGTTTGTATTAGTTTATAAATTAACAGTAATAACAAGATTGTAATGAACAGCATGGTGCTTGCAGTTTTAAATATTGTGGATATTAGTCATGCATCAGAAAACGATCTTTGGTTTTTACTGATTCAACTGTGTTGAAATCAAAACATTGCAGCAGCGGAAAAAATTGTTTTTATTTCATGTAAAGTTCTGAAGGGATCAATTTCAAATCCTGCTTATGATATGAAAAATATTAAAAAACCTGGTCTATTGTAGTTTTATTCAGACTGGTTTCTGTTTTTGGTTATTAAAATTGTTTCCTATTTTGCTTATTAAAATCATTGAAATGGCATTTCTTGGAGAGACCTTCTCTGACGTCTCGTGTTCCGAAAGAAAAAAAAAAAAGGACAGAAAGGAAAAGTTGTGGCCCCCTCCCCGTGGTCACACCGCTGCCGGAGCGGGGGGTGCGGAGCTGCTTTGCCCACTCGGGAACGCTGCTGCACGCAGGGAAGGAGCGTCCAGCCTCGCCTCCTCCTCTGCTCGGCTCGGAGCTCGCCCGTGGCAGGGGGAGCATCACCCCAAGCCCTCCGGGGGAAGCGGAGCCGCGGGAGCCCCGCCGGGCCCGGCTCTGGCAGCGTGTCCCCCCCTCGGCGCTCCGTTTCCCCCGCTGGCAGCAGGAGTGTCCGGCCTCAGTCTCCCCCGGGCCGGGAGAGCGAGGAAGCGCTAAGGGCAGGCACTTTTATATTTTTTTCTTTCTTTTTTTTTTTTTTTCTTTTTTACATTAGAAAAGGAGAGGACTTGGACAAGTCTGTGTGTTCCCCGGGTCCTCTGGGATTCGGGCTAGCCATTCACTTTCCTCCTGTCCATCCTCCTCTCAGTCTGCACACTTTATTTATTCCTTTTTTTTTTTTTTTTTTTTTAAAATAAGCATAAGCAATGGGCAGTTTTGAAGACTTTAGATGCGTGAGGAGAAGGGGACATATCTGCCCTCACCACTCCCCAGGCTTCAGCACCTCGCAGCCCCATCACCATCCATCAGCTGTTCTCATGGCGGAATAACAGCACAGCTCCCTAAATTGAAGCAGGAGGAGGTTAAAAATACCACCCGCTCCTCGCCTGAGTGCGGGAAAGGGACTCCCAGAGCTGGGTCCCAGCGTGTTTGAACGCCGCTGTTCCGAAAAGTGTGGTTGAACTTTAAATCCCTCCTAAACCCAAAATCCAAGATACCACACAACCAGAAAAAACAGCTTCTCTCTGCCCTGCTCCTCTTCCCAGCAGCAGCGAGACCTCTCTTTGCAGGGACAGCATAAAGCGGGTTTGGAGAGCAAATCAGTTCAGGACAGAATGTGGAAAAAAAAAAATTAAAAGCAAATAAGCAAATACAGTAACTTAAAACAAATCCCCTCTTAAATCCCAGTAGCATCTCTGCCTTGTCAAAGCCAGCTGGGCCAGCCACTGGGCTGAGGGAGCTTGGAAGGGGCCAGGGTCCGTCCCAGCCCCCCGGCTACATGAGTCAGGCCCGGAGAACAAGCTCGTACCCTGCTGCCCTGCCAAGAGGGGACAGGAGTTTGCAAAGGAAAAGGCTGGGAGAGCCTGGCTTTCCCTGTATAGCCTCCCCCCTTGCCAGTAAATGCTATGGCTGCAGAAAGCCTGAGAGGAATATTGTTTGTGGGAACTGCCACCGCATATTAATGTCCCTTCATGCATGCATTGAATAAATCACCAGGCCTAATTGAACAACAACAACAACAACAACAAAAAAGTAGGAAAAACAGGCCTTAGAAAAGCCCTCCAGATTCCCACCGCAGAACGGTGTCAGCGGCGGGGCAGCCCCGCGGCACGGCCCGGGCGGCCGGGGCTCTGCTGGCCCGGCCCCGCTCCTGGGCTTTAATTTATTCCTTGCAAAAGAAAAGAAAAACGCGACCGAGTGCCACCGGGTCACAGCTCGGGCCGGTGGGACCGGCCGGGATGGGCTCGGTGGGCGCTAAGAGGGGCAGGGTGCGGGTCGCGGGGTCCGTCCCTCTCGGCCGGGGGTCGAGCTGACTCCTGTGCCCTCGCAGGCGGCTCCGGGGGGGCTTCGACACGGCGAGGGGGGCAAAACCCACCGGCACTTGTGCTCGGGCCGGCCTGAGGCTGGGCAGGGCGCTGCCCCGGCGGCACCGGGGCCAGGCAGCCCCGAGGTACCGGAGCTGGCAGCGCCTGCCTGTACGCCGCTGCCTGTACCCCGCTGCCTGTACCTTCCGGGGAAGCCCCATCAGCGAGGGATGACCCCCGCCCCTTCGCTCGCCTATTGCCATCCACGAGTATCGACTTTGATCTCTCGACGTTCATCACTGGGATGACACGGAGAGCAACTACCTGAAGCGAAGGGAAAACTGCTCTTTTCCCTGTTTTTCCTGCCGGGAGCGGCCTGCCCGTGGGGTGCTCTCTGGGCAGCTCGGGGCCGCCCGCTCGGGGCTCCCCGCTCCCCCCGGAGCGCGCAGAGAAGCTGTGTGGCAGCTGCGGGGGATAGAGCATCATTCCTCCCCAAACCCCTCTTCTCCCCCGTCTCCTGACGTGCTGCTTTGACTGCGGGTCCTCTGCCCGTCCTTTCCGCCACATCTCCCCACGCACACCCCGGCCGGGGCGGTGGTCCAGCTGTGCTCCCCGGAGGTGCCGCAGCCCCAGCCCCAGCCGGGTTGGGCTCCCCGGGGCTCGGAGGAGGCCGGGGGGCGGCAGCTGCTGCCGCACACCGGGGCTCACGAACGCCACGGCTCGGAGCGGCCGGGCGCTGACCACCTCCGGCTCAGGAAACAGTCCAGGCGACCCGTCACTCGCCCTCGGGGCTCTCCGGAGCGAAGATGCTGCAAAGCGCCTCCGAAGAAGGCGGGTGTAGCGGCCCCCACGGCGAGTCTCTCGTTGCAGCCTCGGGGAGGATGGGGTTGGGGTGCCAGCGAGACAGGACCGGCCCTGGACAGGTCCCCGGACAGGACTCGGACCGGCCTGTGCATCCCCGGCCGGAGCAGAGCCCCGGGGGCTCTGGGATGCTCTGGGAACAGAAGTGGCGGTGCCTCTGGCGGCAGTGGAAGCCCGCCGAGAGCAGCCCGAAGGGGCAGGAGGCTGCCCCGCACCCCGGGGATGGACGGGGCGTGTGACGGGGAAAGACCCCAGGTTCGCACCGCTAGTTTTGTCTGCCCGTACGACTGTTCACTGCGTGATCTCGTGTGGTGCAGGAAGACGATTCCCTTAAGTGAAAATCATGATCTCACAGTTTTGCAAGAGCTACTGCTAACAGCCGGAGCGAGCTCCGCACCCCCCGCCGGGACAGAGGTGACGACCGGCTACGGCTGCTCCCAAATTGAACGAGACACTCAGACAGGAAACACAATTGGCAACAGCCCCCCCTCCTTCCCCCCTTTACTGACACAGAGCTTACAGAGTATCGCTGCCAGCCGTTTAATAGACTCTTCTCAATATTCCCTTCCCTCCTCCCCTCCAGGAGAGTGCATAAAGCCGATTGTCTTTAATTCCAAAACAGAGACATCTAAGACTAAAAAGACTTTTTGAACTAAAGATAGAAACATCACTCCAAGACTTTCCGGAGATGCTGAGCGCTGTTGCCGGCCGGCAGATGAGTTGCTCCGTATAGAGGTGGGCAGGCGAGATGTGTTATAAAGATGAGCCGGGGGCTTGCGAGATAACTGTTCCCAGCTGGTTTAGGGTTTAATTTTTTCTCTTTTCCTCTTTTTTTTTTTCTTCTTTTTTTTTCCCCCCCCCTCCTTTCTCCCTCGGGCTGGCGCAGTGCCCGCCTGGCTCTAGCAGGCTGCTCAGTGCCGGTGATTGACAGACCAAGGTCAGGGAAGCTCTTCGGGGCTGGGGGTTTCGGGTTTCTCGGAGGACAGACAGAACATCTCCAGCGCTCGGCAGAGCCCTCCGTGTCTCCGCGGCCGCGCAGCGCCCTGCGCAGGTTCCGCGGGGTCGGGGAGCCGCTGCCGAGCGCCCGACTCCGCGTCTCCCGCTGCCAGCATCCTCCCCTGCCTCGGCTCCTGGGGAGATCCCCCTTTTCTCTTTTAATTTTTTTAAAAATCTTTATTTGGGCAAGTTTTTTAAGTTTTGTTCCCCCCCCCCCCCCGTCCCCTTTGAAATCATAGCATTTCACTCCATCAGGGTTACGTTAAATCTGAAGTTATGTGCACACAAACACACACACACACACTCTCACTCTAAATAGCTTATTGCATAATCCTCTGTAGCGTGTTCAGTAATGTCTCATGCAGCGGTCTGGTAGGATCCTACACTGGACTTTTGTTTAACGCAAGAAGGAGAACAAGAAGCGGGGGGGGGGTTATAAAAAGCTTTCAAGCTCTGCCTTTTCTTGATTTTTAAATGGTACCTTTCACTAGTGAATTTGGAATGCTATGTGAAGTGCTGCAAAATGTTTTCTTGCTGTTGTGCCCAGGACAGGGATGAGATAATTTGTATTTGTGAGCTGATCCTGTGCATCATGGTGCGTGGAAGTGTTTGGAAATGGATTGTTGTGGACTCAAGACCCAAGGTACTGCAGGTCCTTTGCCTTAAAGAGAATCTCTCCATTTGGGGCTTATTGTATTCACAGTTTTGTCACAAAATGGTTAGAATAAACACTGCAGTAAAGAGGAAAAAAAAAAATCATTCCACACAGAGAATGCGATGTGTTTTCCTGTCCCATGGAGACTTCTGGTGGGTTTTAGTGATAGTTGTCCTTTGCCATGTTTTATTTCCCCTTTTAAAGTTTCACTGTTTGTCTTAAGGCACAGATTCAAAACACTGCATTTCCACTTTATACATGTGTTCTCTTAAAAGATTTGTTTAGACAAGGAAACCAATGCTAAGTGTTCTCACTTGAAAGAAATTAAATATATAGAATGATAAGCTGCTGCTAAAATATATAAAAAACACTTAAATTAATAATAAGAACTTGTTCTGAGGCAAAATTCAATTTTACTTCCTATTATGCAATCTTTGCATGTAAAGTTGCTTTAATGCAAAATAGCAGCTCATCAAAAATTCTGTTTTATTGGTATCAAAAATTTATGATATCCTGAGGCATGAGGGGCAGAGAGCAAGGTAGTGAAGCTGTGTCCTTTTACCAAGTTTAGTGCTTTCTTTAAAGAAACATCTCAAACTTATTTCTTCTCCCTTCTTTCTCATTGTTGGAGGCAGCGGGTGAAGGTTTATACAAGAGAAAACTCCTCTGCCAATGTCATTGTGCTGCTCTAGTGCACCATTTTAACTGTACCCTCTCTGCAGACTCTTGCTTTTACTGCAATGCTAGTAGAGAGATAGTAGGACATGTCCACACAAATACAGGGCTGGAGTTATTTCTAAACTGTGATGTTTTCATGCAGTATTGCAATAACACACATGTATTGCAAATATATGGGCAATTGCTTGTGCCTGCATTTGATGATCGAAGCCTGAAACCTCCCTCCGATAGAATGTAAAGGTCTGATTCTGCTTTAGTCTCAACTTCCCACTAATGAGACTTCATTTGTTTCCAGAAAGGTGCTCCTGGCTTTATAAAGGATATTAAGCACTCGGTGACAAGGGCATTGTGGTCAGCACGATTTTTTTTCTGAAATAAGTGTGGCAAGAAATCGGTGCCAAGCACCTGAAACCTGCATTCATAAAAATAAACAGTACCTACTCCTTCTACAGTGGAACTTCAGGTAATTTATTAAAGGAGGCCACTGTCCTTTCACAAAGGTATGGCGACCTGGCCCAGGTGAGCTGCAGGCTGACACGAGGGCTCAGCCTGACAAATTCCTCTGTCCCCCCATCATGCAGCTGGAAGCACAGGGCAGGATCACCAACCACCAGGGAACAGCGAAGGCAGCACAAGCTCCTCTGATCCTGTCGGCCTGTGGATCCTGTTTTATTTACTATTGAATGGGGCTGAAACTTTCCTGCTGCTTCAGGGGGCCCATTCACAAAAGAAATTGCAGAGGGCAATAAACCTGCACCTTGGACTCCTGATATATGCTTCTTCCTTGCTGTTATACTGTGGTGCACTCATTACCTGAAGCTTCTACAAACATGAGAAAAGGAACATATAATTATAAACAGGTCTCGGGGCTAACACTGGCCCTCACAGCCCTCCAAATCTGCATTTTCCCCTTATTTAAGGCAGCCAACAATTACAGGAAAAAACCGTTTTGAGTCTGAAATCTCTGCTCAAACGGTCCTAAAGGACAGCTTTTACATTTCTCCTCAGTGCGGTTCCCAACTTGTTCATCAATGACATCCAGCTCCACGTGTTTTGTTAGTGCTATTGCAGTGCTACTATCAGCTCTAGCCCTGAGCCATCCCATGCAGTTGCTGAGGCTGATAAACAGAGTGCATCCAGGACACCAGAAATACAGGACTGTTAAACTCCTTTTGACACAGGCCATCCTTATTTTTATGTCAGCCTTGACCTGCAGATCAGGCATTTTATTCTGGGTATTGCTGTGGCGACGCTACAGTGGCCTGTGAGAGCACATGTGGATCTCAAGGGCTGAGGAGAACAAATTTGTTAGGGCCAGCACTGCTTTTGTGGAGCGACAAGTTAACCCACTCCACAGATGGATGAAAGGGGCACCAAGGATGTTTGTTAGCAGAAAATGGTTTTGAAAGGGTATTTCCAGGTCCTCACTTATCTGAAGTCAAACCCAACAGAACAGAGTATTAAGTAAACACCTATGAGCCTCTGGGGCTACGTAATAAGTGAGTCATGCATAAGTCAGACAGGCAGACAGGAATCATGATAATAACATTAATAATAAAGAAAAGTCTATGACTTTCTGATTTGCAGTATTACCTGAACTCTCTCGTGCAGTGATTTCTGTCCTGCTGTATGGAGACTAAAACAATGAGGTGACACAAAAGAAAAGGATCCTTAAACAGCAGGTAAGTTTAAATTTGAAATAAACAGATCTTATAGTCATGTTACTCAGCTCAATAATTAATGAAATGGCTTGGATAAAATTTAAAACAGAACAGAGGTTTCAGCTGATGTCTGCCCCAGAATCTAAACTCAATGTTCCTACTAAAAAATCATGTATCTTTTAAAAGAAAGTCTTCTCCATAATCTGTTTTCAATTGAAGTCTACAGTAAATATATCAAGATTACTGAATCACATTGTTTACAGATGAAACAGTTTAAAGGTGAAGTTATTTTTGGTTTAAATCTTCTGTGTTTTAAAATGAAAGGCATTTTTGGAGTAGCTGCTGAAAAACAAAAATACCAGAAAAAAAAAAAAGAAAGAAAAAAGGAAGAAGATGAAACGTGGCACTGTGAGGGTTAAGCAAGGTCCTAGGATCCAAGTAAATATTTATATGACTGCTCAAAGAGGGGGGGAAAATCTCAATATAACCAAAATATAAATCATGGTGCTTTATGTTAGCTGTCAAATTATTCTAGCCCCTGCATTCCAGTACTTGCTCTACTGGTAATGTCACATACACTATGTGGGCTTATGCCCTGGTGCAGGTTTGGCAGGTAATTAAAGTCAGTTGCATGGAGGTTTACACAGGCTCCCTCCGATCCACTGAAAGACAAACAACCTGTTAACTGTGAGAGCTGCAAGTGTGCAGAACTGTATAGGAACAGCGATTCTCACAAGCAGGGGGCAAAAGCCTGACTCCAGGGTGGTGCTCTGCTGCTCATCTCCAGTCTGAATTAACTCTTTGGGGCCTCTGTAGCTGTTGCTCTTTGCAGAGGCAATGAAAACTGGGTAGCAGCTGAACCAGCAGCCAGGCATCTGTCAGAGGGAAAAAAAATAATAATAAAAGCAAACCCTGAGGGCAGCAAGCCCTCGGGTCAGGTTTGCCTGCATTCTTGGCCTGGGGGAGACTATTCTTGCTAGAAGTCATCTAGGTGATTTAGTCTTTCTGCTTTGTCCAGGCTCTGTAAATTGGAGACTCCAGTGGCAAGAGAGTGAATTATTCCCAACAGCTTCATGGTGCAGCCTGTTCTCCAACCTCAGATGGTCCTGGAAGGCGGACTGCAAATGATGCCCAGAGTGCGTCTCATGGCCTTGGATGAAACTCTTTCACAAAAGAGAACCAGAATCAAACTTTGGGGCTCAGGCCCCTGTTCCACTTTCATTTTCTCATTCGACTCCCTTGTGTGAATAGGAGGGGAGAGAGGGTTTCAGGTACACCTTTCGTTTTGCTCTTCCTGCCATAGGTGTTCCCGTCTCGGTGGGGTGGATCTTTGCGCTGGGAGGCACCTGCATGTCTCCTGCTCCGTGTAGGAACTGGGCACGGGGCTGCAGGTTCTGCTCTGGGAACTGGAGAGCCGTGAAGCCACACCTGTGAGGATGCAACCTCGGTGTCAGGGAGCTGTGCCAGCACTGCCACCGCTGCCGTGCGACACCCTCTCATTTAGCCACGGGATTAGCATGGCACCAGGATGACGGGTTATTGCCCCCTGGCTCCCTCCCCACGCGATGTGTCATCCCTACCTGCAGCCTGCAAAGACAGAGGCTGGGGGCAAAGAGTAAATCCTTCCCCATACGGGCTATTTCCCTGCCTTTCTGTGGAGGCTTGCAGAAGAGAAGTCAAGCTGTAACGGGGACATCCCCCATTTCAGGACACCCCCATTACAAGGATAACCCCACTGCCAGCATCATTTCACAGGGGCTGGTGAACAATCTGTTTGGCTGCCAGAGGACCCATTCATATTTATTTAACCAGTCTCTTATGCTAATTTCTATCTGCATCTTTTCTTATCTTCTAGTCATATACAAAATCAGAGAGGAAGGCCCTTTTTGAATTAGCGCAGATTCCTGCTACTCGGCTTGGGAAATGCTGGATGAACCCTGGCAGTAAGGGAAAAAAACCTCCAAAACACCAAAGCAAATAGAGATCAACTTTTGGAATTGCATAGGACCATTTATCTGCCCTAATCAAATGGTGATTTGTCTGCCTGATAGGAGTTTAGATAAAGTTTTCAGCAATTTGCAGTAATTAAATGTGAAAGGGGAAGAAGCAGAGGGTTTCCAGGCAACATGCTGCAGAAGGGGAGTTTTGGAGGAAGGCAGGGAACCCCTTGTTAAACATCTGCCTGCCTTCACGGTAGGTAGCAGTGATTTCCCTGCTTTTATGGGGTTCCTCCTCTACTCTTCACTCCCTGCAAAAAACGTTCTCCTCCTGCTATTAAAATCAACCAGAGGAGAGAAAAAATCCCTGGAGAGCAAACTATTCTCCAAAACAAGTTATTGCCTTTGATAACAACAAATGACAGATACTAAAAAAAAAAAGAGTCCCAAGTAAAGACACTCACCTTCTCCAAAAGGACCTTGCTCCCATGTCAGAATTATGCAAGCTAGAGCACAGTGCAATGCTCATTATATTCATGATAGTAGTTGTCAAGAGCAAAGTATAAACATTTCCAGCCAATGCACTTAATAGAAGTTTGTTTGCCAAGTCCTGCAGCCTCTTTTCTTGGTTATGGCAAGGAAAAGACCCTTTTTATTAAGTGAAAGTAAAAATCCTTACCCAATTAAAAAAAGCCAACCAAACATTCGAATGTAAAGCTTTTTCTAGTGCTTTGCTTTGTCACCCAGCAAGTCAAGCAGCAGTGTGTCAAAAGTCTACTGAAGTCCTCCCACCACCTATTCCTTTTCACATACGTTATCTGTGAGAGAACAGCCCCACTCACAGATGGGCCTGAGCAAATGGACGTGGTGAGTGAACCCACCACTGTGATCCAAAGGGGATGCAGAAGAAATGGAGGGGAGCCCCTGTTGTGCATAAAACACAGTGGCACTCCTGGGAGAACAGAGTCTGTGGGAATTTGGACATTGGACTTTACTGGGACTAAAGGTTCACCCCAGGCTCCAAGAGGGGCTAGGTAGCTCTGGCAGGAGATAGGGGAACTCAGGAAAGAGATATGCTGCAGTGGCAATTAAGCTGTAACCAGTATCTGCCTTTGCTTGAATCACTTTGCTCCACCCTGAACATGCAGTACAGCAGGGCTGGAAGCTCCTTCAGCCAAGAACTTGGGACTCCACGGTAGGGGTGTGTTTGTTCCTCTTCTGAACTAACAACTTCATTCCAAAAGCACCCGCAGTTGTCTTGAGCTACTGTCGCCAGTTCAGTATGCCTTTAGCAAGAAACAGAAGCTTTCTGTGAATGAAAAAGGCCTGAAGATGATACTTCTGTTTTAATTAACTGATATACCCTATAGATTCCTGCTTTTTCCTTGAAATCTCAATTGGCTTCTTTAATTGCTGCTCTCAGTGACACAGTGTAATTCCCCCTCCCTGGCCTGCACTTGCCTTTTCCCAGGGCACTCTCACTGAGAGCGCCCACGAGAGACCTCTCGCATAGCTGGAGTGCAGGAGGAGCTGTTTTCCATTAGGGAACCTGCTGATGACTCCAAGCTGACTATGGGAAACCCTCCCTGACTAAATCCCTCCATGCCACGTGATAAAACTGTTGACGGGAGGTCTCTCATCCAAACTCCCACTTAAAGCAGGACTGTTGCCAACACTAGATCTGGTCAGCCTTGGCTTTGCCTCAGTAAGTCTTGAAAACCTCCAGAGACGGAGATCCCACCACCTTTCTGGGTGTCTGTTTCACCCACATTATGCTAATTCTATGTCTAGGAACTTACCCATCTCCAGAGTAACTTTATTCTACCAGCAGGACAATAACTTCAATACAGTTTGCAGTATACCCCATCCCGTGTCCTTCAAGGATCTGATGACACAGAAACACACAAGAAGTTGAACACCTATTATGGAAACTAGGAAAATTAAGTCTTCTGTTTAGATTCATAAAACTCCCAGCAGGCTGTCCCTCAAGCTTACAGGCTGGAGCCACCATCAGCATTAGCAGTGAGGATCTCCAGAGCCCTGGAGTTGTGCTCCTGGTATAGCCAGGAGCAGCTTGATGCCTCTCTCAAACTATGCCTAATTCACATACATGCAAATCAGATATTATTCTTCCTCTCCTGGCTTAAGGCTCAATTTGCTAAGGTGTTCTCAGAGCATTCCCATCAGATCTACCAATCGTGGCAGCAGGATTTATGTTCTGAGTGCATATGTAATGTCCTACACATTCACCTATACATGCATGTTTGCAACCTCTTTCCTTCCCTCTGGCTCAAGGTATTCTTTACAAAGCAGAACAGTTTTGACAGAGCAAAGCAGGAAAGTAACGGTGCCAGGCACCTCTGGGAGTGGGTGTTTGCACCTTTGGGTGCTGCAGCAAACCCAGTCCCTGCCTTCTGCCCCCCAGGCAGCCAGAGCTGGGGCCTCTGATTGAAAGGAGAGCTTTGGATGCCCAGCTCTTGGAGAAAATTCTGTGTGTGATGGGGTGGCAGATGTGAATATAGGACCGAAGGGGGTGGATAATCCCCATGAGAGCATGATTTAAATAATTGCTTTACCTCTTCCTAGCCAGTATGGGTGGCACGGTGGTTTAGCTGGTGACAGGGCTCAGAGAAAGGTCATGAACATTACAGGAAAAATGCCGGTGCCGTGGTATTTTCACCACCAGTTAGAAACTTCAGTGGTGATTTGGTTGTTCATCCAGTCCACATAGACAAAAAAATTACCTCACAGAGGAAGGATCCAATAGCTACAAATTAGAGGAAAATGAGATTCCAGCCTCAAAACAGACTGAACTTTTTTGTAATGATAAAGCTAAAATAATGGGTAATTTGAACAGCTCATGAGGGGTTGCAAAGGTCTAATCCATGGCTTGGAAATTGTAGGGAGAAGACCAGATATTTTTCCAAGAGTTGTTTTAATCAAATTAGGAATTAATCCAGACATGTCCTATGGTCTATTATACATGTGAAATCAGATTAAATGGTAGCAGTGGTTTCTCCTGCTCTTACAATCAATGAAAGAAATGTAATTGTGGTGCCAGTGAAACAATGAAGAAATATACTGCTGAACTAGTGGGGAGGCTAAAGGACAGATGAAAATATTATGAATTCTAGAACTTATATAATAGATTGCCTTCACTTCAGCAAGAATTCCACCATTGTTATTTTTTTCCACATTTAATTTAAAGAGGCAATATCCTTTTAAGCTTTCATTCTGCAGCAGGGTAGATTAAATTTAAAATAGAAAAGTGCTGCAGAATAGATCTAGGATGTTCAAGGCTAGAGGACAACTTAATGAAGCAGAAACTGAAATACCATACGTCTCCAATAGCTTTAATTTATACAAATATTATCTTTGTGTCTTTCATAACATAATGCAGAGGAGCTCAGAGTACAGTGTAATTCCTTTGCTTTTCAAGACAATTTTATCCATTTTAGTACCTGGGTTTGAAACCGGCCCAATTCAAACCAAAAGAGCTATAAAGGACTTTTGCTTTAATTGCTGAAACAGGCTTGCACGTATAAAATCAGCTTAATGGCTGGAAAAGGCTGTGTGGTGGATAAATAGGGAGGAGCACCAGACCACCTAGAGTCCGGTCCTGCCACAGGTATTCAGGCTGGTCAGTGCTGCTGGACACAAAGTGCTCAAGCTCAGGGGCAGAGATGGCCCCTGGGGTCACCCTGTGATGGAAACTGGGCACCCTCCTAACACAGGTACGTTGCAGATCCAGCACATCCTGCTTTAAACAGCTTGGCTTTGTAGGACTGGAGTGCACCTTTACAATTTTTGACCCTTTTCCACCCCAAGCTCACAAGCAGGTAAATAGGGCTGTGGTCCCAAACTGCTGGATGCAATAAAACCAGGAGCAGATGGTGCAGCAAGGGGGAGCTTGGGGTTGACCATGCACTTGAGACAGGATTTATTCCCTGCTGGTGAAGGATTTCATACTGGCATAGGCTCAGAGGAAGATCCAGGAGCAGTGATGTTAATAATCCCAGCACGGGGACAGTCACGGGCAGTCCCTCTGGGGTGGCTCTTGGCCAGGGATGAAGGAGAGTTGTCACCAAAGTGGTTGACTTACTCCGTGCCGTGGTCCCTGGAGCTCTCCCTTTCCCACAGAGCCCTTCTGGCTGAATACAAAAGTGCTCAACACTTTTAGGTTAGAGGTGGGAACTTTTGGTGTACTTGAGTTCCCAGATATTTTGGGGACATCACTGTACCACTTTACATACTCTGTAAGATACCAAACCTATCTCTGCTTCTAACTCACTGTGTGATCTTGGTTAAATCAGCCTCATGTGACTTAATTTTAATTTCTGTGGGGTGAAATAATCTCTTTTACTATTTTCTGAAAAGAACTTTGAAACTTAAAGAGCAGATATCTAATGTCTAGCACCTTATTTACTCACAGATGTTTGAATCCGCTTAAGACATGTAAAACTGGGCTTTTTTCTTTCCACTCAATGTGTTAGAAGTGGGGAGAAAGAGAGAGAAAGAAAAAACATGTTGCTGGAAGACATCTTCATTCTGAATAAAAGTAGAGTTCATTAGTGAAGAAGGTTCATCTTTTCTTTATTCTTCATAACATGCATTTTCATGGTTGGTTACAAGTCTGGCATTGCTTCTTCCTTCATATGCTGCCAACAGTTTTCTATGATCTTAATTTCCCCCCTCTATGGAAACCTCAGTAAAAAAATTCCATATATTAGCCTGCAAGCATTTGATTGACACACAGATTAATGTTACACAATTAAGGAGTGTTATCAGGTGAGTGCTTCAAAAATCACAATATTTCACAGCCAGGCAGGCTTCCTGACACCATGGTAAGTAGAAATACTTTGTAAAAATTATTTAGAATCACCATCTATCATCATGAGAAACCTTGTGTTGTGCTAAAATAATTGACAGGTTGATAGCTGCGAAATGTTCCCAATCCAATAAAATACATAGTATTTCCAATAACAACACTGATACTCAAGGATTTACAGTGGTTGCCAATTTATTATGAAAAATGATGGAGTTCTAATTTGTGAGCAACTTGAGTGTATTTCAGCTCCATGGTCAGTGTCCTTCAAACCATCTCTAATCCAGTCATTTCTTTCAGGAATAAACGAGCCATGACTATGCATATTAGATGTAGCACAGCATGGGCTGCTCTGCCACCTTACATCCAGAAGGTCATGGGCATAAATCTTCTGAGATGCTAAATATTCCCTCTACCTCAGGTGGGTATCGAACAGCTCCCCAGTTTCCCACACCATTAAAGGAGGTGTAATTGGGTAGAAACCCTCACATATTCAATTGCCCATGGCTCACAGGGACGAAAGAGAAGCTGGAACTAAGAGGATGGAGCTCGAAATGAGCTCTCCAGGTGCTGGCAGGCAGTTCATCAGTCACTTGATGTGACCCTGATGGCTCTGCCCCTTCCAGGAGCGCTCTGTGGTCCCATGGCTGGCATTGGCACTTCAGCTACACTTGTCTCCCTGATGCATTTAAGTTGGGCTGGAAATGGATCATGTCCTCTGCAGCTTTAGGGGATCATCAAGCAAAAATCCAAATTGCTGCATCATTCAGGCCCATTGGTGGTGGTGGACGAGGCAACCGAGTAGTGTTTGGAGGTTACAGGCCAGCCCAGAACTCCAGCCAGCTCCTCTCCCCTGCCCTCTCTTCGTCCCACTCCCACTTTCCTCCCACCCTGTGAAGTTTGCATTTAGAATGAGCAGCATGGGCTTCTCCTCTTCTCAGGAGAATCAAAAGAACTGGAAGGTGCAATGCCTCTTTCTTGTTCATGCATTTCCCTGGCATCCTTGGAATTATCTGGCCTAATTCTGACCTTGTTTAGAAGGGGTTTAAGCCACAGAGAATGTCTGACATTCATGGGGTAAAGGAATAAAATTCTGCTAATGTTAGAAATAAATTCCCAACAAACAAAAAGTGTTAGGTGTTCCTGACTCAGACCTGTTTCTTTCAGATACAAAAAAGGCTAAAAGCACTAGAAAAAAATTTTGGCTTTTTTATGCAAATTTTGTTTAAAGGAGAATACCTTTGGACTTTTTTTTTTTCTTTTAAGACAAACATTTGTTTTAAGCAACTATTAAGACATTTCCAGCAAGGTTCAAGTATGAGGGATTTCCTTTCCCCACCCTGTCCCCAGAATTAACATGAGAGAGAAGGAACATGATATCCCAGAGTAACAATTAACCTTCAGCTGCTTGCCTGTCTCACAGCATATGCAGATGCAGGAGGAGGAAAAGCTCAATTGAATGCACACTGAAGCACCGTCCTTTCAAACTCTTATTAGAGGACACAGGTTTATAAAAGAGCCCATTGGAAAACTGGGCCCAATTCTGCAACAGGCACCTGAGGCACAGAGGTAAATGTGGTCCTCCTTCTCCATGGTCTCACTGCAAGAGGAGACCTTTCAACAAGAATTTTCCTAACACCTGGGTTATGGAAAAAAATAGATGTAATTATATATGTAACTCACTATGTAATTATATATATAACTACATAAGTATACATCTATATATGTAGTTGTACATATAATAGTAGTGAACATCACAGCCACTGCCTTTGCAGCTACTGGGCTTTTTCTCCCGGTAAGCTCAACAAATTTCAAGAACTTCCACTTGGACCCAGAAAACATCATCCACTTTTTACAGCAGTAATCTAGGAAGGGTTCTGGAGAGCTGCTTGACATTCTGTTTCTGCACAGTTCAACAGAGAGAGATGGGTCTGAAATTTAGTGACCAGTGTGGATTCCCTGTCTCCTGCTCCAAGCAGTATTGCTGTCTTCTGCAGTGGTGAAGAAACCTCCCACTGTCCAAACTGTAGCCATTCTTGTCATAGGGATGTTTTTGTTTTCAGAGACATGCTTCATTTTTCCCAGTGTTACAGATAATTGTTCCAAAAAAAGAGATATTATAGCAGCTTATTGCATTATTTAGATGGTATGCAGGATTGTATTACAATTTCCAGGGGAAAGAAGTCCAACACCCATCAGGACTTATTCAAGCAGATTAAATATATCAACTAGTCTTAAATCCAGGCAGTGGGCTGGTTTCACCACTGCATGAAATGAATTTGGACAGGTCGTGTTGGCTTTTTAAACCCCCTTTCCTTTACCAAACCTGGCTTAGACAACTCCACTCAAATATTTTCTTTCACACGTTGCTGGCAAAAGCATCAAAACCCTCACTGGGTTTATATTACAGCTGACAAATCACAGTAATTCATGATCAGAGCTACTGTAGTTATTCAGAGCAACTAGTGCAGCCACGGGGGCTGAGAGTGACTGACAGCACTGCAAAAATTACCTGCTGGAATTTCTTAGAGCTGCCAAGTAATTTGGGTTAACAGCTCTTTTCCTTGAAGAAGAACCTTGTGAAGAGGTTTGGCCCTGTGGTACCTCGTCTCTAGATCAGTTCCAGCAATCAGAGGAGCAGGATGGCCAGGACTGAATTGGCCACAGAGGTATATTTTGTTGAAAAAGTTGTTATTGTCCATTAAAAAAACCCAAATCTCAAGGCAATTTAACAGGTCTCCCAGCATCCCTGGTTAATGGAGGAGTTTGTTCCTGGACATTAGGAGAATATCTCCACTTTTTTTCCATGCAGCCAACTCCAATGTTCCACCCATAGGGATGAATGGTAAGAGGTCCCTGTGTGAGGAGAGTCCTCCCTCCTCCCCAGCACTTGCAGACTTTGCTGCCACAGTAATTTCACAGCTTACAAAATTACACCTTTTTTTAATTGTGGTTTAAATTCCATGACACACCAGTGCTGAAGAAACATGAATAATCTGCCTGTAATGAAAAGTGAAACTCCATCATGATTTCAAGTTATAAACACCAGTTCTATCCAGGAGTAGTTTCAGGGCCTCTCTTTCTAAGTTTAACCTGGTTTCAAAATTACCACAGGACAACCAGTCACAGCCTGGATTCCTTGTTTGATTTTACCCCCCCTTTATTAAGGGTTCTTTTATTTGTCTAGAATGGTATAGAAAATAGTTTAATGTTGCTGTATTTTGATCCTTCATATTTTAAACCCTCAGTTTTCAGCTGGCAGCTTCAGACTTCTCCAACAAGTGTTTCCAATACCTTTACAAACTGGTGTATTGTCTGGCAGACTGCATCTTCAGAGTGTACCCCTTTACAAGGGAACAGAGCTGAGACTTTTATTCCAGGAAGTTTGCTGCATGACACAAGGATCTTTTGTGGGCAGCCTGCTCTTTTTCTTTCTAGAATTCCTTACTCTAAAATAGAAGTAACTTTAGAGAAAAAAAAAGGTACAAAACTGTTCTTTGTGTATTCAGCTTGCTAACTGTCATGATTTTATGAGGAGTCTCATGATACCTGGTATTTTTCTTAAAACCCTAGACCTTCTCGTATGTATATACCAGAGTTTCAGCATTAGTGAAGAGAAGAAGGTTTCCAGCCTGCATGGATGTGGCAAAAACCTGAAAATAGTGAACCTTGAGAGCAGAAGAGCCCTTAAGCTGCTTGTCAAAACGCTCATGTTTTAGGAGGTAAAATTCTGATTTCTGGAGGGACAGGGAGAGGTGTAGGCAGGAAAAATAGGAATCCTTTGGCCAACATTTTGCTGTGATACCTCTGCCACTGCAACACATCCTCTGAAACTCAGCCCTCTGTTTTTACTGTGTTGGGCTAATTGGAGTCAAAGGCCATCCAAACCTACAACAGGAAATGAGATTTGGGGAAAACCCTACCCAGAAGACAGGATTAAAAGCAGCCTCATTGAATCCCAGCCTATCTCTTGCAGTCAGATTTTCAAAGTTTCAGGTGTGCCAATTCTATAGTAAAATTTCAAATCATGGAGTGAAAACAAGCAGAAACAAAATACTATCCCTTAGTCAGCTGACAGGTTAAGAAAGGAGTCAGAGAGATGCTAACAGCCTGCAGGTCAGCATGCAGGTTTATCTGATCTGAGACTGGAGGACTAAAAGCATCTTTCACTCTCCTTAAACACAGTTGCTGCCAACCTCTTCTCCCAGAGTTAGGCTTTTCAGGACAAGGATTTTTATGATTGATAGAGAAGACTCCATAAAGCACTCATGGGAAGCAGAGAGCAGGTAATCCAGATCACAGACCAGGCCTTGCTCAGCTCAGTATATTCTCCTGTGTCGTAACAAACATTTGATAACAGTGCAAACCTGCATAAGCAAGTCAGCCCGTGGCAAAAAGAGCAATGCACTGCAGTTGGGTGGTTTCTGTGGTGCAATCCCATGTAACTCTGCCTCCCCTCTGGCAGTCCTTGCTCGAATCTAAGACACGTTATGAGTAAAACAAGTTTGTGAGGCTCAGACAAGAGACCACTTTGTAAAGTAACTTGTGTGTGCATGACTTGAAAGAGCAAGAAAGTGCTCTTAGGACACGTTATTACAGGAGCTGGCAGCAGGTAAAGGCTCCTTTCCTGTTTTAGCTGGTTTATTAGTAATATGATTGCAGCACCTTAGATGTCAGCTGTGAGTTAGGACTCCACTAGACCTAGGGGTGTTCCTGGTCCTAAAAAGCCCATGTGTGGAGGGGCTTTTCTGAGCTGTGCATATAAAGCAGCTTTGCTCTCTAAATGCCTGGCACCTGGTCAGAGCTCTGTGGAGAGCCCAATGTCTGTTCCTGTACAGGTACATGTGTGAACAGGGCTGGAAGGCACCTGACTGCAGTTGCAGCTGAATACAGCTAGAGCACAGCTTTCAAAACCATGCAAGGTCCAAGTCCGTTCTCTACAAGCTTCTCTGTTATGCACTGGTTCTAGAGGAAAAACCTTCATTTATTTTTGCTGCAGGCAGTTCAGGATTTTGCAAGTGAGTCCAGGATAGGTTTGTACCAGACATAAGGCATCTGCTGTAGCAACTTCTCAGTCCTTTGCAGCTCTCAGTGTGGTCTGCCAGAGCTCTCACTCCGGAGCTGTGACCATCGGTTCAGCCATATGGAGCTGCTCTGCTGTACAAACGGAGCCACTGAACTGCCTCACACCTCACCTG
The DNA here is from genome assembly GCA_035583185.1 of Anabacerthia variegaticeps. Taxonomy (NCBI): domain Eukaryota; kingdom Metazoa; phylum Chordata; class Aves; order Passeriformes; family Furnariidae; genus Anabacerthia; species Anabacerthia variegaticeps. The sequence goes on along the minus strand of JAWWEW010000051.1, from coordinate 4,777,346 downwards.
TCCTCAGCAGCTCAGGCAGCTCCTCATCCTGCACAGTGTCTGCCACCACACGAGGAATGACGTGCAGCCCTTGCCTTTGGAGGAGCCTGACCTACTTTGGAACAGGGATGCCAGAGTTTGCATTCTTCCTCCCCACTTTTACTAGCTGCAGTTTATGTAGGGCCTCCAACACCACTCATTAGAGGGGTGGCAGCAACTCAGCTAGAATATGCTTCACTAAGATCAAAGCATCATGCAAAAATCCCATATTCAGTGTATTATAAGAGATCAAATAACATCTATAAAGCATATGCTTTTTCAAAACTCTACTGCTCCTACATTGAGCAGCTACTTATCTCTTATATTACAGAGACCTGCCTTGCAACCACAGGGAGCTGAGGAAGAAAGAAAAGGCATATTTCACGGTTCTTCATTTTCCTGACTTTCTTTCCCACCCTTCTCTCAGTCCCAGCAAGAAGGAAACAAAAGGAGCCCGAAGACTCATGTACCTGCTACTACTTCTATTTCCTCACAGCAACCAGCCAGCTTGTGCTTTTGAAAGCCCCTCACACCACATACAACAATCACCTGCTCTGAAAATAAACTTCAGCACTATCTTTGCAAAATAAAAGTTTGCTGACCAGATCTGCGCTCAAGAAACCCACTCAGATTTCCCACACATCCCACTGTGAGAGGACACTCCTGGGCTGTGTATAACCTTACAGATGCCATAACTGCATGCCCTTAACTTCAGCCTTAACTCCATGAACATCAGCTGTTTTCCCTCACCAGCTCATCAGACTGATTAAGATAGACTTTATTTCCTTCCACTTTCCTGGAATGTTTGCTGTAGTATCTGCAGTCAGTAATTTGGGGTCCAGACAGGCTGGGAGGGCTCTCTGAAGGGCTTTGCTCCCTGCAAGGCTATGCTCAGCTTATTAAGCAGTCACTGGTGGAGGTTTATGGCAGGATTTTCCAGGTAGGAAAGGATAATATAATATGATATGCTATGGGAAATTTAAAAAGGGGAAGGATAATTTGGTAAATATTTTATACAGGCACCCACTGGGAAGAAAGAATAGTTACAGAGTTAAAATACTGGCTTTGTACACAGCACTTGGCCTTTGGCTTTTCCAGAGGCTTCCTGTATAACCACTGACAAATTCACTTGGAGAAAATTGTTTTTGAAGCTCTTTAGGCAAGAAAAAATAATGAAGAAATTGCTTTGGAGCTCTGTCTTGCATTTGTACCTCTGTTTCCCACATATAAAAATGAAAGTAATAATAATATTGTTTCTCCTCCATCCTGGTTGGTGTATCCCAGTTAAAAGGTGCAGGGTGGGAAGTGCTACTGAGGACTGGCTGCCCTGTGCAATCAGGGCTGAGCTTCAGTTCAGGTCTGCCTACTCTGCTGGCCTTTGTTCTTCTTTAGAGGAGCCATGCCAGCCTTGGAAAGCACCGACCAAAGGATGTTTGGGGAAGCACCAGCCTGGTGGCATTTGACCAGGGAAGTCATCATGGCACCAAGCCTACCAGAGTTCAAGAAGAGTTTGGATGATACTCTCAGGTGCATGGTGTGAGTCTCGGGGCCATCCTGTGCATGATTAAGAGTTGTACTCAATGATCCTTGTGTGTCCCTTCCAACTCAGCATATTCTGTGATTCTGTGACGTCTGCCAGGCTCAGGTCTGAGGTGGGGAGAGCAAAACCAGCAGCGCTGGCTGGTGTTGGTGTGATGCCTCACACCATAAGGGCTCCACAATTTGCAGGTACCTGCGGGTTCTTACACAGGGTAAGGAGCAACTCAACAGGTTTGGAGGAGTTCGTGCCTTTGCTTCTTCTTGATTCCACTTGGGCTGAAATCACTCGACAGTATTCTTTGGTGGGTGGGAGGGTGTAGGTGAAGCCTTGTGAAAAATCTTTACTAAAATACTTCAGGTTGCTCATTTTAGCATATCAATGAATTGAGGCATTTGGCATAAATTCCGTTGCAATTCTCCCCAAAGACTTCAGCAATTTGATCCTTTTTTTTTTTTTCTAAAGCACTGTGTGCTTTAATTAATAGTTTTTATATTTTAGAGTAGCCAAAGGCAAGCTTCTTTAAGCAGAAAAATGTATATATTGACACACCTTTAAGGCAGTAAACTTTTCTGCATATTAATATTGAAAAGAAGGTCATTAATTAGGCAGTGTCTCTCTCTCTCACACACACAAATCCTCTGATAGAATAAGTGCATTGAAAGTTTTAGATCACTTGGGACAAGTTCTGCCTGGAGCAAAGCTGCAAAGTTAATGCTCTGTATTAACTCCAGCAATCAACCCCCAAAATGGCTGCATCCCTCAAGGCCAGTCATTCCATTTGATCAGGTTGCAAAGCAAATTAGCATTCTCTTTGCCCTGGCTATGATGTTTCCTATCCTTTTCATGAATGATTTATTGGTACCCTCTGTCCAGGATATGCTTGTTTTACCATCTACCTTTTCAGGGATGTTTGCCCCAGCAAAAGGTATTCCCTGAGGTTTGGGTGCTAGCTGGAACCTGCACTAGATGCTGCTCTCTGTCTGAAAAGCAAAATTTGCTGTGTGGTAGCAGAAGTTCACCCGGTGACTTCTTTTTCTTTCATCTTCCTTCAAATTCTGGCTTCTTTATTTGGCTAAAACTCCCTTTTACAGAAATGCTCACAGAATTCAGGGAAAGCTGTGCTTTTGCAAGGACATGATAGCCATATGTTGCAGAGGTGACTCGCAGTAGCTGGTCATCCTGGATGGTATCTTGCAAAAAAGCTTGGGAGTGCAGGAAGAAATCCCCCCTGGGGTGTTATCATGTCCTCTGAGCTGTCTCATGGGTACTGCAGGGCAGAGGTGTTCCCAAGCATGCCCTGAGGGACTGGCTCCGACCCTCCCTCCCTGGCAGAGCCAGCTGGGGTGCAGCAGGGCTCCCTCACATCCCTCTGTGCTGTGCAAATAGGGACAGGGGTCTTTGTGGTGGAAAGTGTCTCATCCAGTCCTGGAGAGGCTGGAAATGCCCCTCCATTCTGCTCTTTAGGTCAAGCCAAAGAGCATCAGCTGGAGCAATCTTTGTCTTGGAGGTTCTTCAGCAACTTTTTTTTTTTTTTTTAAATCAGTTTTGAAGGTAGGTGTAAAAAATAATGTGTAAAACCAAGGTTAGGATGCTGCTTTCATCCTCTTCCTCTCCCATACCTCAGCACTGGCTTGAAAAGGTTCTTGAAAGATAAGGTTCTCCCCACTTCTCTTTTCTCACTTCCTATTCCACAAAACCTTGTTATCAGTAAAACCCTTCCTGATTTCCAGAAAAACTCTCCTATAAGGTATGGAGGAGTCAGTCACTTTGGCTAAAATCTGAGTCATCTTTCCTGAGCAGAATCACTCTGTCAGTCTCAGCATAGTCTTTTTTTTTTTTTTTTTAATTTTTCTCCTGGAATTATTGACAAATACATGGAGAATCAATTCTAATGAGCTCTGCTACTGTACAGACCTGCTACATCATGTATATTAAGCAGAGAACTGAACTTCAGACAGGTACCCGAAATGAACACGAACTTCATCAGCTATATTTTGACTACCATGTATACTTACACTGATTTTCATGAGTTATTGCTTATTTTCATCTCTGCAATCAAGACTAAAATCAAATATGTGTCTTCTGATGTCCAGAGAACAGTGACATGAGAACTGGTCTCATTAGCACTCATGGGAGATGCTGGTACAGCCTGGGAAGAGAATGTGCAGCTTCTGACTTCTTAAAATTTAATGACACAGTTTATAGGGCTTTGATCCTCTAAGTTATCTTTACTTACAAGCAGGCTCATGAAAGTCAATGGGACCTATTTAGAATATAGAAAGTTAAACAGAGGAGTCAGTCTGTGCAAGATCTATAGCAGCAAAACCAATATTGCCATGTACAAATGTCATAACATTTTCTAAAAATTAATAAATGAACACATTGTTTCCTTCTCACCAAATATTGAAGGCAATTGGATTCTCCATGGCTGTTACAAGTGTCCCTCATGGGCTGGGGGGAGCTTTCAGCGATTGAGTTGAATACATATTATTTGCTACATTGAGCTGCTCTATTCATCCCTCCTGGTGACTACATTTCTCTTTAAAATTCTTGAAGATGGTTCGATAATCCTATAGAATTACTATACCTGTCAATGAAGTGCCTCTGGCCATTTTCATAGGTTTTAGGCATAGCTTAACGGCAATTTATTTGAGTGGAATAGTCCTTGCCAGCAGGAGTTACATTGTGGACAGCTCTTTGTTGTGTGTGAAGGCCACCACCTGATGTAGAAGAGAAGCCACTTGGTCCCAAAGCAGCTGACGAGTTCCTCAGTCCTGCGAACCTTTGTGGATGAAGGACTGGCTTTCCACAGCTTCTATTCTATTCCTAAGCTCATCAGCAAAGTACAGAAAAGTCTTTGCTCAGACAAAGAGCTAATTCATCACATTTTCTGTGCTGGAAGATGACTTGTGTGAAAAAAGTTCAGCCTGAATATTCTAGGTTTGGTAAAGTTGTGAGTTACTGCAGACAGGGTCTTAAAAAAATCTTTGGTTACCTTAACAAAGGGCAGCATTGCCTATAAATATGGGCCATTGTGCTGGAAGGTATCATAAAGGAGATGCTGAGACAGCCTAGGCTTTCCTGGGGCTAAGCCCTGCAACCACATCCTCTGAAACCAAGGGGTTGCTCCTGTATCCTGAAGCCCAGTGATCTCACTCCTTAAGTTTTTTGAAAAGCAAGCACTGACTTGTTCCTCAAATATCACACCAAATACACCATGTAAAAGGAGATACTCAGAAAGGCAAGACTGTGGTGGTTTTCAAGGCAGTTTTTATTTTCTTCATTACTGAAGAGGAATATTTTCCTGGTGTCTGACGAGATAAAAAAAAATAATAATTGTCTGGCACCTCGGTGGTTCTTCAGATTTTGTGTTGAGTTACCAATCCCAAGTTAATGATAAATATATCAGCTCTGCTTTTTCGGGTGTCTACTTCTCCGTGCCCCTGCTTGTTATATACCTGCCCTTGCTTGCCCTCATGGCTTCTGAAAAGACAGCACTTAGCTCTTCCACACATATGAGTGTGAAAAGGCACATGGCCTTTCCTCAGTGCACCTGCAGAAAAAAAAAAAAGAGACTTTTCTTGATCTAGGCAAGGCAGGTGGCTGACCACACTGAGATAAAAAAATAAAAATAAAAATCATTCTCCTCCTTTGCTTGAAACTTGGTGCGGAGCTACCAAGTTAGTTTTAAGTACAGGACATTGCACTGAGTTGGTCTGGAGTTTCCAGAGTTGCTAATGAACATGGAGACCTGGATGCAGCTGGGAAAGGTCTGCCCAGGCAAGAAAGCGCTGAAAATGATATTTGGGAGCGGGTATCATCATCAGCACCCACAAACTGCTCCCAGGAGCTCTTTTAGTTTTTTCCTTCTGCTGAAAGGTTTCTTTGCAGCCTTCCTCCAGAGGATGGGCCCCCATGAGTCCAGAACAGCTGCTGCATCCCGTGTGGATGAACACAGGATTTGAAATTGTGTCCCGAAACCCTGCAGGGAAGTGCTGAGCACCAGGTAAGCAAATTGCCTTCCTCTGTGAGCTGTGTTAGCAACTGCTGAGGTCATTGCACAGGGATCCCTCCATGGGAAAGTGGGAGTAGTGTGAGGAACTCACCTTTCCCTCTCCAGAGGAGTCAAGAGTAGTTCTTTTTCCCGAGTCCAAAACATCACATCTCGCTACCCCTGCAAAACGATGGAGAACTGTGACGTCTGAGTCATGGCACTCACACAGCTCGGAGCTCTAGGCCACTGCTCTGACAATTGGATTCCAAAGTATGGTGAGCAGTAAATCACAATTATTTCCCCACAAAGTATTTTGCAAAGTAAAAAAAAAAAAGTAATTTTTGCTTTTTCCATTCTTTTGGAAAAAGCTTTCCAGTTATTTAAAAACAAACAAACCCCAAAGCAGAAAACATTCAGCTTCTGGCTATTTCCAGTGTTTTCAAATTATTCTTTCAGTTTGGGGATTAATTTTTGATGTTGCTGAAAACCAAACTGTTTAGTTATTTGTTTTTTTCTAAGTAGTTTCAGCAAAACACATTGAAAAGATTTGGCTTCCTCTGAGTGTGGGCTGGGAACATTTTAAAATTCTCAAATATTTTGCAGGAAGAGAAATCCCTTTCTACCCAGCTCGGCCATCTGTCTGCTATAGTAATGCTCATTTCTTTGCTTATTTTACCCCTTCTTCCCTCTGATATTTGCTCTGATTACAACTGTCTCTGGACATGGACTTTACTGTCCTTTGAAATTGTTCAGCACTCTCTATTTCGGGTATTACTTTCATGTAGATGAGAAGTAATTATAATGGATCTGAAAATGTATATTTAAGTCTAAAGGCTATTTAAGATTCCCTATTCAATTTCATAGAATAATTAGCAGGCAAATCTGTAGAGAGCTCTAATTTTCAGTCTTTTCTGAGGTTAATTTCTTCAGGGTTCAGTCACAGTGCTAAGTGTATTTTCTAGAAGGTTCTAGAAACATTTTTCTTGGTCATCCCTCAGGACATGAAATTGCATTGGCCTTAATTCTTTGGCTTGTTGAAGCTGAATGTAAAAACCCTCGGAAAAACTTGGCTTAAAATGTTCAGCAATTCCATTTAGACATCCAGATTTTACTCCAAGTACTCAAGCCTAGAATTACAAGTTTTTCTCCCAAAGGAAAATGGAGTTTTTAGCAGGACTTCCTGACTGCTGCTGGTGGGGACGTGACACCATTGTTGGACAATCACCACTGTTCCTTGATGCTTCTCTTGGCCCTTGCTGAAAAGTAGGAAGTAGTGAAGTGCCTGAAAACAAAATTAACATTAGTAAAATTATATCAGTACTTTAACACAGCTGCAATGTTTCAACTGTACCAAGTCACCAAACCTTCCAGAGTCTTTTAATTGCCTTTGTGTTACAGATGGAGGTGGTTGTGCCACCACCAGGTACAGCAGGGTGAAGCTTCACGTGGCACACACACATGGTGAGGATAGCCCAGCTCTCCAAGACCACGAGGCACTGAGCTGTCAAACTGGGAGCAAGCTCCGTCAGCTTCAACTTGCTCGTAATAATTCACTAGATAAATGCAATTTAAAAAATCGAGAGTTTAAAAAAAAATAATAGAATGATATCTCCTTCTCCCTAGTAGCTCTTGGACCTGTTACCCAATTCCAACCCACTTGTCAGTGCATTCAAAGATATTAAGTGCTTATAAGTAGCAGGAAAATAGGTACCTGGGTTCAGGAAAATGATTAAGGAAAACGATTTTGCCAGTGCTCCCACTAAACCTGCTGTATGAGCTCATCCCCTGTGAGACATCAGTAAATCAAGTCAGTCAGTCCTGAGCTTTATGTCCAAGGGCTATGTTGGTTCTGCTGCTCACGGGACTCCACTTCTGAAAATGATTCATCTCATTCATGCACTCCTACACACACAGACACTTTCCCTGCTCTTACCACAAACACAGCTCTGCAGGATGATTTTCTGCAGCTGCTTAGATACCCTCATGATCTCTTCTTTTTTGGTGTCCTCTTTATCTCTGGGTAACAGGCATCACCTCATCATTCCATCCTCCCATGCTCTGATTTTGTGCCATCTGGCTATTCCTAATTCCCAATCCCCCTCATTAAGTAGTGTTACTAAGGTGATTGACTGTGCATATACTCCCTTTTTTGTGGTCACTTGTAAGTTTTGCCAACAAATGTCCCTAAAATACTGTCACTGTTGTTTAAATGCTATCTCAACATAATATACTCTTGCTTGATCCATTTTTAATTCCACTTACAGCTCAGTTCTGCAACTTTGCTGCTGTGCATGTAACTTTTTTTAGAAGGCCTTTGGAATACCCTTCTTTAGAGTCTGTTGATTTGGAAATCACCTTCTTATTAATAGTAAGATACAAGTGAAAAATTATGTCAGACCTCTACTTCAGCTTGGATGATTTATAGAACATTCCTCCTACCAGTTCATTCTTTTTCCACATTTTTTATCCTCCAGAAGAAGTGAGGCAGAGAGAAAAGGTGCAAGCTGGTTCATGGTTGAACCTCCCCCAAGTGCAGAGGTGTGGGTAAGTCTGTTAGAGAAACAAGGGTTAAATATATTATAGGGATCTCTGGTTTATTTTTGCCTGGAGTTTGGGCAATGTTTCCTTTTATTTTGTTTTCTCGCATGTTTTCATCCTGCAGTTTTAGGTAAAATCATCCTGAAGTCTCTCACACCCTCCTGGTAATTTTGCTCATTGTCATCTCAACTCTTCTGAACCTTTCATTACTCAGAAACCCACTTCCACTTCCCTAGAGTCTCTTACCTCTTTTGCACAAGTCTGTGACCTTCTGCCCCCCTGGCTTTCATTCCTCACCAGGCTTTGGCTATATCTGATGTTGAAATCTCCTCTGTGTGCAGATGCTGTGTGTTCCCCTTTCCAGGTTGTCATGGTTCTTGTGCTGTTGTAAGAAAACAACCAATCCTGTTCTTACCGCAAATCACTGTGGGACAATTTAGGGCAACTCAGCCTCCTTATCTGAGATCAGATCAAGCCTAGACCTAAAACACTTGGGCCACAAACTCTGGAGACCCTGGATCCAAATTTGTATTATATGGCCCACTTCAAAAGCATCAGACAGATGCACATTTTTGTTCCACCACTGTTGTCTCCAGTGCACACAGTCTTAGTCATACTCAACAAGATTTTCAGTAAGATCCATTAATATGCCACAGGAAGAAAACAGGAAAAAATGAGAGCTCTCACTGATATCTCCTGAATAGACATCGATTTTTAAGTTAAATGACCAAAGCAGGCCCCCCTAAGAAGGTGACAGCTGCTCATGCTGCAGGAGAAAGCAAAGGACTACATATGGTACTTTCTTGGACCTCAAAGGAAATCTCATCTCAACTCCAAAGAAAGGGGACAGATTAACCTCACGTATAAAAAAGTTTGTGTGTCTGAAGCGAGATACGCATTTAGAGGGAAACTGGGAATTTTTTCCTAATATTCTTTATTGGATAGGAAGTGTTCTCTAGAATTTTCAGAAAGGGACTCTCAAGAGAACCTGGGGTTGTAACATCCTGAGCAACTGAGTGCAAATACATGTTTCTCCTTGCAGCCTTTCCCCGAGGACACCTGGTTTGCTTTTCCATGAAGCTGACTTTTTTTTTGCTCCCTCTGCTCTGAGATCTTCAGGGCTGCTCTTCTTCCCATGCAGCTGGTTCTTCTGTCCACATTCTCAGGAGCTCCTGGCACATGGCTGCTCATTATCTCCTGCCAAACTAGTGATTTACTTGCAGTGGTGTTCCCTTTGCAACATCACATTCAGCCCTCTGTAGTAGTGTAAGAGCCATATGATTATAACACAACTGTTTAAAGGGTGCCTGTGCATCCGAAGGCGCAGTGCTGGGCTGGGTTTGGCAGACTTGCAGGTAGCAAGCCTGGGTGGGTGCGGATTTCTGCCTGAATAATTAGCCCATCCCTAGAAGCGTTATTTGAGGCTTGGGTGTCAGAGCAGATTTTGTTGAATTTTAATATTTCCTGTAACTTACACATCTCATCCTTGCCCAGTTATGGTTTCCTCTGTTCTCTGGAACTATACCACCTTCCACTCGCTGGCAAGTTGTGGCTCTGTGAACATGTTAAATCTCTCATCCCATTCCAGAGTATTTTCAGCCCTCCAGCAAAGTGTTTGTAATCTTGTCACCCCATGTGGTTTGATCTTCCAACACCCAGCAAGGGTGAATAAACTCGCCTAGTAACAGCTCCTCATTAAGGGAAAATGGCATATGACACACCCACTGGAACAAAGCAATGAGTAACAGACGCATTAGAGGCACAATTAAAGTGGTCTCAGACTCCAGTGGTCGTGGGTCCTGCTAAACCATTTCCACCCCAACAACCCATCCTGTATCTGCAAGTTAATGGAGTCCGGGTGGGAATGGTGAGGGAGGGGAAGACACCTCAGCAAATGAGGCAGCTCCAGAGGCTGCCCTACAGCTGCGACATTGTGGGATGAGTTAAGAAAGAAAGAAAATAAAGTGAAGTGCGTAGGAAGCACACTTCTTGTGGTATTCAAGTGACACTGTGGTGTTCAGAAAAGTGCGTGCAGACTTCATGCAACTTGATGTGCAGTTATGAGGGACTTGGCCATTTTACCACAACTGTAAAAGCAGCTGCAATTAGCAGGGTGAAAGTACAGGCCTGAAGTTTCCAAGTACAAAAACACCATTTGTACCGCTGTTTAGGGAAAGAAAAAAGGACATTAAGCTGCAGTGGTTCCCGTTTCTTGGCAGCAATGGTAGAACTTTGTCACAGCACAAATCTGTGAATCCCCTTACGGCGTTATTGCTCGTGCACAAACAGCTGTGAGGTGATCCCGTCTCCTTTGGCAAAGTGACCACTTTCTGTAGACTCTGCTCTGTGAAAATGAACTGAATGGAGTAGTTCTTTCCCTTTGGATTTTCCTCACTCAGGAAACACCTATGCCCAAATCCTCAGCTGGTGTAAATCTGCAAAGCTCCTATGGCTTCAGTAATGCAATGCCAAGTTCCTCCATCAGAAAATGTGACCTGTTATTTTGCCTGAGCCTGTAAATCACCATTTCTGTGTTTTTGGACCAATTGTTAGGTAGCTAATCCTACAATTTGCACATGTGGACAGTCTGAGAGCTCCCATGTGAGTTTTTGCCTGAGCAAAACTGTAGCCAACACAAAGTGAGTGGGCAAGCATCTAGGTGTGTAATCCAAGGCATGCAAACGTGGAGGCCGAGCTTAGCTTTTCCCCAAACGCAGCCCTTTAAATCCTTGCAATCTCCTCACACACAAAACCCACACACAGAGCCCCTCAAAACCCACACTCACAAAAACAGCTGTAAGGGAAGAAAAGACAATGAGGCACATTGTGGAGGCAGAGTCAGTCACATCCCCCCCTCTGCTCCCCACCCTGAGCCAGCACATGCTGGGAGTCAGTCAGTCAGTCTTAGGGGAGCACAGGGAAAACGTACACCCACAGGAACAACTCATATAATCCCACTCCCTCAAATCCTATAGGATTTTGGCTGTTTCACTGTGGGACTTCCTTTCCGCTGGCTTCTCCACTCCAAAGCAATATTTCAGACTGAAGTTTTAAGGGAAAAAGAAGATTTATTTTTATTGGTAATTTTTTCAACCTCATTGCATTCTCTCAGGGAGAGAAAAGTAATTTTTACAGCTAGAGACTGAGATTAAGCCTAAGAACTGTCAAAGGTAGAGCCTAAATGGAAGATGATGTGCAGACACCTGCCAGAGAGGTCAGTGGAGGCTCTGCTGTACCCAGCCCTGAAGAGGGAAAATGAAGGTTCCTAGTCAGGGGCTTAAAAGCCCAAAACCATAGGTTCTTCATTAAGAAAAAATAGTGCAGGGTTCTTACTTTAAATGTTTGACTCCTTCCTGAGAACAACTATCCAAACTACGCAGAATAATCAGAATTCTCAGAGCCCAGTGTGTCCAGCAAACCCATCCCTGGCTGGTTCCATACACAAGCACTTCCCCTGACCTCTGTGATCTGACCCCTGTGGAGGGGCTCCCCTGCCTCAGCACCTGTGCAGTCAGTCACAGGATTTTATTTACTGATGCAATGATGGAGAGAATCAGGAGCCACGGAACAAATACCTGTGAGACCAGGTGTGCCCACTGAGCAGCTCTGAATTGCTCATGGAATCAGGAATCCTTGCTGATTGGTACCACTCACCATGTGATGAGTCAAGAGCAACTTTTGTGTTCTTTCCATTTTTCTTCCTTCAAGCAGCCTGGGGGCAAGACATGTCCAGGACCTAGAGCCTGTTCATAAACATAGTGCTGGGACAAGGTCTTTGTCTTTTGTGAGTGGAAGAGCTAAAGGAGAAAAAAGGCAGCTTGCCCCCCACATCCAACATCAAGGGACATCCCTCATGGTGCCATTTCTTCCAGCAGGAAGGGCACAGGAGCAGTGAGTGAGCTCTGAGCCATAGGTAGTCCATCAGCTCATGGGCAGGCAGAGGATTTGCTGAGTCCAACAAGGAAGGTGAGATGTGACAGGGTTCTGGCATACTGGTGATCCCAGCAAACACAGCTACACCGAGAAGGAAACAGGGCAATGGCACCATGGCATGATGTGTCCTGCAGCTGCCTCAGCCATGGGCTCTTCAGTGCCCTACTCATCCTGGGACCTGGGGAAGCAAAAACCATTCCTTGTTCCCTGCAGCAAAACCAGCTCAGCTGGGGTATCTGGAAAACACAGACCTGCACACCAGTGCTCTGCACCCAAGTACATCTCACAGGCACTTAATTAGTTTCATAATTCCTGAGGATTTATGAGCCTCCATCTTCACTAATTTGCCTCAATACAACATCAGACGGTGTTTGAGCACGTCCAGGAAGTATTAACATGGGGCTAAGTGCTTCTAAAAATACGATGCCTGTCAGAGAGGGTTAAATGTAAAGTAAATTTGGGTTTGGCTATTTTTTTTGGTTGTTTTATTTTTTGCCAGAAGCAGTACCCTTCAAGGGTCCAGTAACCTGTCTGTGTCTTCAGAAAATTACAGGTGTTTAAGTGGGCTGTGCTAAAGGTAGACTGTGAGATAATAGGTGTTTTCTAACCCTCCAGGTTCTTCTGCTGCTGTGACTCCTCCTTACCTCATCCATGGGGTCTGCTGGCCGATGCTCTGCTTTGCAGTGGGTCCCCCCCAGGCTGTCAGGCAGGTTCAGGTGCAGAGCCTGAGCTGGTGATTATGTGCTGAGATGATTTGCTGGGGCTGACTGTGAAGCTGCAGATCAGGACCATCCTTCCCATGCACTCACCACCACCACAAACCCCATTCTGACCTGTCCTGAAGTGCAATGGTTTCTTATCTCTCCCGCCTTTGTGGCTTCTGATTGACTATGATTAACTCCCAGCTAGTTTGCTATTTCTGGGCAAACCCACTGTAAATGAAACAGAAATACTCCTCGCAATTTGTAGTCTAGTCTGCCAAAATAAAAAGGGTGGAAAGATCATGCCTTCCTTCTTAGACAGGTTACTCTCAATTCTTCTTCTCTGCTTTCTGCCTGCCAGACAGAAAATATCTTTTGCCAATATTCTCCCTCCCTTTTCAAGGATCTGGAGATTTGTTAGGAGAAACTTTATCTGTTTTACTCTTCCTCCCCATTTTCTCCTCTTCTACATTATTTAATGTATTCTTAGATATTGAATTTCAGTTTTAAAACTGTGTCCTAATATCAGGCTAAAGCAAGGCTGTCAATCAGAGCCTGTCAGGCTGGCAAAGGCTCTAAATGACCTCAGCGAGCCCTGCTCAGCCATAACACCTCCTTGTCCTGCACTGCCATGGCAAAAAGAGGATTCAGTGGAGGGAAGACTGGGGAAGGTTACAGGGAAACAAAAAATGGCTGTAGGTAATCTTGAGGGAAGGGAAGTTCCCTTCTGGGACACCTCAAACTGCTGCTTAGCAAAAGTAGTAATAACCTGCAAAAAGAATAAAAGGGATGGGCGAAGCAAAACAAGAGGACCTGCCTGAATTCCCAGTCGGGTTTTGCACACACCAGTGACGATGATTCACTGTCTGGTTTTCACTTTGTTCTCTCCCTTCAGCACTCGGCAGTTTCCTAATTCTGGTAAAGCTCTGCCTGTCCTTTCACTTTACCTGACCTTTTTGCTTTTTTTCTCTGGTTTACTGTATTAGCAGTGACCCAAACTCCAGAGAATTTGACCCACACTTTCTCCCTCTCTATTTAATTTAATTTCATTGACTTATGATAGAAATTATTTGAGTGCTTTAAGATCGTAATTGAGAAAAGCATTATTACAATTTTGTCATATCTTGCCTCCCCATTAATAGGGCACTAACAATGGAAAATCGATTAAAAAAATATCCTATTGGAAAGAGATAAGTAGCAAAATGAAACCAACTTTCTTTATTCCTTTCCTGTTTATGCAGACATCTTCCCAAATGAAGGCTGTCATCAAATACGTCTATTAAACGACTGTGGGTCTTACAGGGTTGCTGCTTTCTGAGCAAACCATTCCCACTGAAACCCTGTTATTCCTCCTGTTTCTGCAGGAGTGTGGCACCGGTGTGACTCAGGGCTCCCCACAGCTGCCCTGGCACTGGCACCAGGGCTTTGATGGGGTCAGGACCTGGTCCTTTCAACTGGTGATGACAGAAGTGTGGGTCTGATAACCCTCACAGGGAAAAAAAGAGGCAGGATAAGACCTGCACACATTTCTTAGGCTATTTTTTACCCTCTATGACTCCAAACTGAGCCGCAAGGCAGACAGGGGAGAGGGCAGGGCGGCTGCTACATCTGCTGCTGCCGCCAGCAAAGGACTATGGAGCAGATTGTCCCTGGAGAAATCACTTCTGGGCTGTCAAAGACCTGCAGCAAACTTCCTGATAAACAACATTTTTCCTGTAATGATTTAGTTTTAGACAGAAACAAAATATTACCTGGTGTTCTGCTACAAAGCAGGAGGGGAGGTGCTTCTCTTGTCTCACTCGCTGGGAACTTGAATTATTTTTAAATTTAGAATTTAAACCTTCTTTACAAAAGTCTACATACTTTTCCCTGAACTTCACCAGTTCCATCTCCAAACTTTCAAACTGAATATTTTAACCCTCTCTTTATAAATACAGTGCTGGATGTTCTGACCTGCAGCAGGAGGGTTCTCTTGCACATCTGAACAGTTCCACAGCTTCCACCACGGAGGAACTGCCTGCAGCAGGTCCCATGAGCCCCTTTTGCTCTGCTCAGGTCCAGATAATCTCTTTGGACTCTTCCTCCTGCACATTTCAGAGCTGATGCCTCAGGAGGGTACCCACTGTGAGATGTTTGCTGTTGTTGCCCCTCAATTCTCAGTAACCTGCTCTGACTCACAGAGAGCAATGCTCAGCCTCAAGGGGATGGCTTCAATAAGACTTTCTGTTTAACTGGGGAATAAAACTGCATTTTCTTCTCTTCTCAGCCTCTCTTTCCTTCAGCTCTCAGCAGGCAATGGCTTGGGATACTTATTGCTCTCAGTAATTTATTACAGGATCCCCTTATTTTTATTTTATTTATGGCCTAATGCAAAGGTCTCCGAGTTTCAAAGGAAACCCTAAATTAATTTCTTTCTCTCTCCATAGCAAAACACCATCAAGTTGAGCTCTAGACGGTATTCACCCAGGCCCTGGGCCTGCAGTCCTGCAGGGCTTCTTCAGGCATAAGCCTTGGTGAATAATTTATTTTTCAGTTTGGCTGCTGGGAGTCAGGGGGAAATTCAGTTTGATTCAAACTCCGTCTCCCTCCTTCCCTGCACACATGTATGTGTTTTTGCTGTGCTTAGCCAGGCTGCACAATGGGTAGTTTTGCTACCATAAGCCATATTGCATGTTGTTTTTCTTGTAAGATTTTATACTTCTGTCCTCAGTGCTGAGCTTGAAGACATCAGCTACTCAGAGCCAGCACAGGGGACGCAACAGAGGAAAACTGCTCTCTGCATCCTGCTAAGATGGGACATAAATGTAAAACCCTGGGGACAAAAAGGTTGCTTGGCCTGCTACTCCTTCGCTGTTTGTTGCTGCAGCCAGACCCGAGGCCACGCTGGCTGGTCGAGGCAGGTGCTGGGAGGTGGGTGATCTCCCCAGGGAAGAGGGAAGTGCCCACATGAAGGGGACAGAAAAGTTCTTCGAGTTCATGCAAAGAGGAATCAGGAGTCTCAGAGCCCCCCAAAGCGTTTCACTTCCTCTGAAGATGGGAACTGTGGGCCAATTACTTGCAGTGACCTGTTTTGTCATTGGGAACTGAATTTGGTATTTGATCCTGTTTTGAAAGGTGAAGAAGGATCTGTCAGCCTCTGTCCATGTCCTTCTGTTTCCTGCTAGAGCTCTAGTATGTTCATCAAGTAAATATATTGCAAAAGGAAGGCTGTTGCCATTGATAACATGGCCTGATGAGGTTTCTGGAGCACTCCATGGGTACCAACTTGCTGCTGCTGAAATTTTTAGCCAAACATCCTCCATGGCCAGTTTATTCCTCTGCAGTGCTTTGTAGTGGTTATTTTTCAGCTTACATAGGCTACATTCTCTCATTAACAGATATCTGGTTTCCTCTCAAACAGAGTTTTGCTAGGTTAGGCAGGAACCAATCCCTCTCGGTCTGTCCATGTGGAGGAGGTTCCCAGTTCTTCCCAGGCTCTGTGCCGTGCCTCTCCCCATAGCAGAAACACATGCTGTGCTTCAGTGTCTCACCCATGCCCTGTGCAATGGCATTTATTCTTCCCCAGCAGGCTGTGGCTCAGGACTGATCTTTTGGAAGGATAGTTACTATTTGCTGGAGATGAATTCCTGACAGAGGAAGTGCCTCTTGACACCTGAGTTTCTTTTGCTCTTAATTGAGCCGCATCTCAGAGTAATCCAAGGCAAGAGGATGGTAAATCATGTGTATCTTGCTTTATGGTGCTCATCTGCTTCCACAAGGTGCCCCATGTATCAGCAGTGCCTATGAAATTCAGCACTGCTAAACCCTACTGTCCTGCAGTACAACAGAAACTTTCCAGGGGTCTGCCCAGTTCAACCTCTCCAGAAGCCAATAGGATTTTACCAGGGGAAAAATGCAAGTTTAGTCATGTACTTTGGAGGCAGAAGATACCCAAAATGAGGTATTCAGTTTCCCCTTTATGGCAAATTTTCATTCAGAGGTACTTTCAGTCTAAACTCTTCTGTCTCATGCTCTGGACTGGAAAACAAAGTTAAACTGAACTAAAGCTTCCCCAGCTGGGCTAGCCGAGCACTGAACTTCTCTCTGGTCAAATAGGGCTACACGTGTCACTAAACCAGTAGGACACTGTTTTGAAATGCAATCTACCAAGGCAGGCTTGCTAAGGAATGATTTTCAAAAACAGAGGGACTGATTTCTCGTTACTTTGTGAAGTTATTTACAGCTAAAGTGCCTTGTCTGGGTTACCCAGGGTCAGAGAGTGTCTGAATACCAGACAGGTGAGATACACACATATTATCTCCAAATTTTTTTTCACAATGCCTTCCATATAAGGTATATTTTCATTACAGATCTTAACCTCTCCTTGCATCTAGTTGGGGGAATTCACCGTTCTGTGAGTCAAAGCCCAGGTGAGCCCCAGAAGAGATCACCCAGGGAGGGTGTGGTTTTGCATCCCCAGATACAAAATTTGCTTTTGTGAACGTGTCAGACAAACAGGGAGCACCGTAAGTAGACCTGATGCTGTCTTTCAGAACTAAGCTAAACTACATGATTTCTCCAGATCCTTTCCAGACCATTTTCCACAGCTCCAAGCCTGGAATTACAGCAGGAAGGAGAATTTGGCTCTTTGAATGTTTAGTTACTCCGTGAGTTCTGAATTTAACACATGCCATCATGTATTCAGCACAGCACTTGAGCACTGAGCATGGTGCCATGTAGTAGGCTTTTCTCTGGAATACAGAAAATGCCAGTTTGCAGCTCCAGTGAAGTTCTGCTGAGGACACAGCAGCATCACCAAAGCTCAGAAGCAAAGAGGTTGGGCAATACCCACTCCTGCTAACAACAGCCTGAAGAGGCCCTGCTGTAACTGTGGGGTTACAGTCCCACAAAGAAGCTTTTTTTTTCTTTTTCCCAAACACAGTAAGATTTGTTCCCCTCCTGTTAGCAACTGAAACGTGTACATCAGCGTTCACCCTCGGGCTAACATTAAGCTCATTGACTCATCAGGAGGGATCAGGAGGGACTCACCTTGCCTGCCCCCTTGCCGAGCCTTGGGAACCTCACCCAGGTATGTCTACATTAAGTCATTAACTCCTGTTTGATCAAGTGCAAAGCCCTCACTTGACCTGCAGAGAGGAAAGGTAAGAGAGCAGGACCAGCTGCATGGCTGGTCCCACGTTGCATGGCCAGGGGTATTCAGGCTGCACAAGGTGTTTCAGGGGCACTCATACATCATTGCTTCTCCCAGGGAGTTGGAACTGGCTGCCCCATAACTCCTGGAGAGTGACAAAGTGACTAAACCACCACCTGCCCCAGTTCCAGCGGCCAAAGACTTCTTTTGCACCCTCACATCTGATTTGTAGTTTGTCTTTTCCCAGTTTTAGCAAAAACCCCTCACCTATTTGAGTAGAAAGCTGCCTTCATTTTTATCCTTGGTAATACTACTTAGCTTTTATCAAATAGTTTTTATTGGCAGAGCTGAAAGTGATTTACTGGGAGGGTCAGAATGTCCCCCCCACACCCCTGGGAAAACTGGGACGCAAAATAATTTAACATAAGTTGTATTATTATGGGTTCACATTTCTAAAAAATAAAGGATTGCAAATAGTGCTTTTCTCTTGATTGCATACACGCTGGCAATAATGGCACATGCAAAGTCATCTTCCTAAAAATATGATTTCTTGTCAACAATAACACCATAAAAGTGGCTCCTTGGCAGATAATGCTCCATAAATCTGAACCATTCACTCCTGCATCTGCATTTTCTTTTTCTTTGAAAAAAACTTTAGTGGTAGTGGAGAAATAAAGCCTTATAAAGTCAAGTTTAACCTCAGTAAATGTGCTTCAGTCAATTGGAAGTTACAATCAAAAAGTAGCCCACACCAGAGGCATGAGAGAGGCAACTGGAGCTCTAGTACAGGGTGGTGGATTAGTCAGGAGGCGGCACAAGCTACTAAACAGAGCAGCCCCCACTTCCCTTCAGTGTAATTAATCATGCATAAAAAGCTCATCAAGGAACAGTCCAGCAATGAGAACCAGAGTGAAACAAGGTCATCTTGAAGGTTAAACACATGGGATCTTCTTTTATTACTTAAAATCCCAAAAGAAAATCCCTCTTGCCATCCTCCCCTGACACACCACTCAAGGACTGACTTAAGCCAGCTCCGTCTTGCAGGGGAGGTGAGACTGACAGCTGTCATTGAGGCCTTAAATCTTCTGGGGAGGGGAAAGTGAACCACAGGAGCTAATATTGGGGATGGTTCTTCAGCTTTGCCTTTCATTTCCCTGTCTTTTGTTTTTCAGCCTGGAGCTGTCATTGCATTTACATCGGTGGCCCTTGGTAATTTCCCGGGTGTTGCCTTTCCATTTATGTCACAAAAGCTCAGCTCTCCAGGCAGACACCAAAATGAGTCCCTGCATCCAGGAGTGCTCAGCATCATGAGGGCATGGTGAGAATAGCCAGCTGCAGAGGTTTTATCCACTCCTGTTACTGCTGACACACCCAAAACCTCGGTCATCACCAGAGCTGCTAAACACAGGAGAGCAGGCTCTTTCCTTCAGTGTTGGGCAATGTTGATGATTGCATGGAAAGAAAATTATGTCGAATGGGGAAGCATTTTCTGGGCCTCTGGAGGATGAACACACTGCTCTTGATCTTGTTCCTTAGGAAATGGCCAGTGTCAAGCAGGACCACCTTGGTTCTGTCAGCATTAGGGGTGATGTGCACTGCTGCCATCTACTGCCATGATCACCCAGGAGGAACTGGGGTCACACCTTGGAGTCAAGCCTGAGTCTTCTTTAGCTCAGATGGGACATCTGTTCTTCAAACAGAACTTTTGATGTTAGGCTCTTGCAACCTGCGTGAAGTTCACAGTGCCATGGTCCACAGCAGCCATAAGATGTTAGTTAACAAGGTACAGTAGCTTCTGATAAACAACCTTAATGTATCCCAAACCAGTCATACAAATCTGATTTTTTTCTGCATAGCAGTCATCCGTCTTCTACAATTCCATTAAAATGTATTATACTGGGTCTTTGGAACTTCATCTTGAGAAGCTGCAGCAAGGTCTCTCTGGGACTGTGTTACCTGGATTCTCTAAGTTACGGCTTTCCTTAGTCACATTGTAGATGACTCTATCAATTAAATAGAGTTATGTCCTTTAATTAGTTAGTTAGTTACTTAGAATAATAATGAATTTTAGTTAGAAAATTATTCAATCAGTGTTGTCACCTAAATGCTCTATGAAAGAACTGCTGGTTCCCATTTTTTCGTATTACCCCAGCTCACTGCAATTGCTCTTAAAGAGGGCAGGCTCAGAAGTGCAGCTGTGAGCTGGATTAGACAGGGGAGTCCCCTCACTGCCCAGGGTTATTTGGAAACCCAAATAGCATGCTGGGCTTTGCTGGGCAGACTGGAGTTAGGCACTTGCAGCTGGAACTGCAAAGGATCAGTGGGATTGGATAACAAGTCTTTCAGAATCTGGGCCTCTTCACCTGTCTGTTGCTCAAAAGTAGGAACAATATGATTTATTTTGCTCTTGGTTTTACCATAAATTTCCAGGCCTGAGATAATGACTCATGAAACATGAGAATGCCCCTAGCCAGAGGGGATGTTGGTATCAGGTAGGAACAGCAGGAACAGTGGCCTTAATGGAAGCAGTGCTGGAGAAATGCCACTGCTTGCAGACTTGAGTTGTTGAA
This sequence comes from Anabacerthia variegaticeps, assembly GCA_035583185.1. Lineage (NCBI taxonomy): Eukaryota > Metazoa > Chordata > Aves > Passeriformes > Furnariidae > Anabacerthia > Anabacerthia variegaticeps. Next base: position 4,756,921 of record JAWWEW010000051.1, on the reverse strand, counting down.
GAGCTGACCAGTCTGCAAAGCTGTGCTCTGATACTTCTGCTGCTGACTGTGTTTGCCCAAACCTCAGTATCATTTCTTGGGAAAAGGGAAGAGGACTCTGAGCACACACTAGGTCTGGTGGACGCTGGCATCCATCAGGGGATGAAGTGGCCAGAAAGACAAAACCACAATATAGACAGGCAGAAGGGAAAGGGGAGACAAAGAATAGAGATGAGGGAGGAAGTGCTAACCAAAGGAAATACAAAGCATATTGGGAGTATAAGGTGACTTAGCTCTTACTGAGACATCAGAATGGGGAATAACATAGATATGAGGAGCTCAAAAGGGTTTGCAGAGGTTTGAAGTACCAGGACTTTCATGCTCTGTGCAATCTCTGTGCGAAATAAAATACTGAGCTTTTCTATTGACTACAATCTGCTTTTGAAAAAGTGTCATTCCATCTTGTTCTTCTGCTCCTTACTGGACTTCTCATAATCAGGAATGGATACCCATGTTAAACCAGGTAGGAGCTTTGCAATGAAAATGAGATTATTTGCCATAAAGGTTCTTATATTTTGACTACTGGAAAAATGAAGCTAAACTGAATCATGCTGGAATTATTGAAGAAGCATGGTGGTTTTTTCAAGCTTTATGTTCTTGAAGAAGGCTTTTCTTTAATGCCAGTTTATCACAGGTACTTCACCTTTAGGTGATGAGAAGCCGTATTCTCTGGCATATTCCTCTCTGTCTCCTGTGAATCTTTTCAGAGTATCCAAGGGAACCAAATGCTGCTCCACCTTGGGCCAAAGGCTAGGTCTACACCGAGCTAAGACAGGCTATCCCAAGGACAGCCTGAAGCCAAGCACCTCATGTTGGTGTTTTCTTTAAAGGCATAGAGAACTCAGCTCAGGCTGGGTGAGCTGGCAAATCCCACGCAGTCCCTTGCAGGACGGGCCCACAGCCATTGTGTCTGCCCTACATTGGTCATAGGAGAGGCTGCAAGGCACAACACGGAGTGCCAGGGCTAAGCAGCTGAGGATACACCCAGGATCATTTGTCTCCCTGTGCCAACAGGATCACCCACAGCTAGCCCCAAGGATGCTTCCACAGGTAAGAGAAGTGAAAGAGAAGTGAACATTTCCCCAGGTGCCACGCTGAGCTTGCATTCACAGAGCAAAGTAGCTGCAGTCAGTGGATCCTTACAGGAACAGCTGGAAAATCTTGAGCAGGGCATTGAAATCTACTTCTAAATTATGTGCAAGAACGAGTGTCAACGAGTCTCAACATTAGAGAAAGGGCATCACCTCCAAAGCCCATCAACATGTTAGACAGAAATCATCTGCAATGAGGCATAAGATCTTGTACATTGAACAGAAAGATTCCATCACCAAAAACTGGTTGTACAAACAATATTCAGGAAGATGGTGATGTACTCAGGATGTGCCCCTTAGGTACCAGACAGGCACCCACATACTCAGGTGTCACTGGCAGGAGGAAGAAGACTGTCTTTGAGAAAAAAAAAAGAACCTTGAAGGAACAAAAGCTGTTCCAGCATCAATGCTGCAACGAAGAAAGAAGTGTCAAGATACAGCTTTTGGCCTGTGCTCTTGTCTTGATCTTAAAATGATGGTGACTGAAGGCAGTGAAGCTGTGGATGCACACCTGATAACCAGCTTCATGCTAACTAACCTGTAGGCTCAGCCCAGAGGTTGTAAGACCCAGTCAGCAAAAAAGTGATCAGCTGTGCACAGAATTTGTCAGGGTGTTAACTGTTATTTTTTGCTATTAATAATAGCACTGGCAGATTATTATTTTGCTATCATAATCTTTGATCTTGAAAGATTAAAATTTCTTTCCTTTTAAAGCTGTTAAAAATTATCTTGCTTTAAAGACATCACAGGTCACTGGCTTTTCTGGCTCTTTTGGTACTCAATATAAGCAGTTTTATTTTCTCTGAACACAACAGACCTTTCCCTCTGGAACCAGAGCAAAACCTTGGAAAGAAGGAAAATGTGTATTTTTTTCTTGCCAAATGACCGGGTGAGCTGATTTTGGGGGGGTTTTTTTCTTTTTTTTTTTTTTTTTTCTCAGTTGTCATTGTTTCTCTGTCATTACTCTCTGTAAATAAGCTTGGCAACGTCTTGCTTTGAAGCTGCCTTTGCATATTGGACTTCAGACCTCAAGGAAAAGAGCATGAACTAAAGGTGCACTATCCTGATGGAGACACTGAGGATGACGGGTGGTCTTTCAGGATGCAGTCTGCCAAAATACGTGCTGTGCTGTAGGAATGACTGGCAGTGTGGGTGGCATGAGGAGAGGGAGGAAGAACAGAACCAGGAAAGTCACAGTCTTACAAAATGGCAAAGTATCACAAATTGCTACTTTTGTAAAACATCCGGCACCAAAGCATTTCCAAGGAGAAAAACGCACGTAAATTCAGATTCTGCAAGCCAAATAAATTTCTTTTAAGGAATGGAATCAGTGAACATGGAAAAAAAAATCCCATTTTAAGCACATTTCCAATGCCACAGGTATGAACTGCAGTTTGCTTGACTTAGATCCATATCACTACATGGTATTTGAGTGGGGTATAGTATTGTGATACAGGTGTCTTCTGGTGTCACATTCCTTTGGCTGCAGAGGAAGTGAGAACGTGAGGTTTTATTTTAGACACATAAAGTAAGGCAGGGTGAATCTACACCAGAGGGGCTGTTCTCTTCACTTGAGGCAAATCCGTTCAGAGCTTTGATTTTTAGTTTAATCCTGGAGGTGAAAAGACAGCTTTTATGCCTGATTGAAATTATACTGCTTGGTATGAATTTGTGCTCTTCTGAATGAGTTCATTAAAGGATTGCAAGAGGTACAAACATCAACTTCCTGATGATTATCAGAGAGACGAGGGATGTGCTAGTTCATATCAAGAAAGAAGGATGGGAACAAAGAAGGCCATTTACTCCATTCCACTCTGCTGAAACCTAATGGAACTTACTATTTGAGAGCAGCTTATGCCTAAGAGTAGGAAAGCTGTTGTTCGTAAAGTCACCCAGCAGACAAAGTCCTGAACTGCCCTTTCATATAGCTCTAATGTCATCTGTCAACAGCACAGAGCACTCCTACCAAGTACCCACATAAAGTGTACAGCAGAAGTAGGTGGTGCCAAGTGCATGGAGACAACAGCCCTGATTAGAAATTTGGGTGTCATTAGGGCCGTTCTCTCGTAATGAGGCACACTGACCTGGAATGAGCCATGGCTGTATTATTAAGCTCCTCCAGTCACCATACACGACGACTGAATTCACAGCATCTCTTGGGAATGGTCTCTGGCTGTGTTAACTCCTAAATTCCTGGGACATGTGTGGGAGAACGCTAATTGATTCAGGTCAAAAATGTGCCAGGGCAGGTTCGAGGAATTTAACAATGTAGACTATCAAATTCCAATGCCTGGGAATATTACCTGCCACTGTTTAATTTACTGGCAGCATAGGTGTAGCCCTAAGGGCTTGTGCACACACAGAGACACCTATGGCGCATTTCAGATGCGTTACAAAAGGTGCCTGGCAGATAATGTAATGATCAAGAGAGTGACTTAAGAACAACAACGTCACTGCTGCCTTTTTGAGTCCACATTAGAGCTTTTTTCATTGTGCTAGAGATCATTCTTTTGCTTATGGACAGCACCTACTGCTGAGAACACTGGAAATAAAGAAAGAAATAAATAATAAAAAATATGTCTCCTCTGCCCCATCCTGTATTTAAGTTCAGCAGACAGACTTTAGAGGTGCATTTCATGCCATCTATTTGAAAGTTAAAATCCAATAACTGCATTTTCCTTCTGACTGTGTGTGCCAGAGACAGTGTGAGCCACTGGGGAAAGGAGAACATAGAAGGCTTATTTGTCCAGATTTCAAGGAAATTCACTTCTCCCTGTGGATTAATTCTGATTGTACAGCAGCAGGTTTTAAATGTTTGATTCTTGTTTGTGTCTGTTTTTTAACCCGTATCTCAAGAGGATTTAATTAGATTTGATGTTCATGATATGCTATTTACCGGATTATGATGAGACCAGCTGATAAAGCTTGACATAAACTTGGCAACTCGTTTGGTGCTTTCTCAGTCTTTAGAATTTAATTATGGCAATTTCAAAACAGGAAGCTTGGAAACAACATGGGGATTAAGGCCTTGCTGTTGCCCCACTGGGATCAGCAAGAGTTATGGCACTGGTTGTCACTGTTGTCACTGGCTCTCAGCAGGCACAGCCGTCTGGGACGTGAGCGCACATGTTCCCCTTCTGCCTAAAATGGACCAAATGCCAATGCCATTTCTCCTTGGAAATGATTCTCCTGAGGAATCCCACCAACTGCAGTGGTGTTTCATGGCTGAGGTGAGAATGGAGTTAAGTGACATGCCAAGAATTTGTATAGAATAACAAAAGCCTGGGACTTATGCTTTTAACCAGTTTCCCAGGGAATCTGCTTGCCCCAGTACAGCATAAAGTAAGTTCAAATGCACAGGGCTAGAGCAGATGGAGTATTTCACTGTAAAGATTATTTGCATGAAAGTGCTATTTTCCCACACTTCCACTAATTTTAAGCTTTCTTTCCTTTTTACCATGAGCAGCTAGTTGTGCTCTGTTCCTTCTGTAAGTCATCCTGATGCCAAGAGCTAACAGTGCACACAAGCAAGCTCCTTCCTAAACCTACCTCTGGTTAAGGATCAAAAGATAGTGGTTGAAATGCAAAATTGTTTCTTTTTATAGATTTCCACAAGCATAGAGATCACATATCTCTCTGTTTCATCTGTGTTTTAAGCACCTCCTAAACAGCCTTGCAGTCAAACTTCTGAGCACCCACAGCTCTTATTGAAACCAAGGGGCTGTAAGTTACTCTCAGAACTTACATGAACTTGCAGCTCTTGTTTGTGAGCACTTTGTTGCTGATCTGTTGTGCCAGGTAAGCGAAGAGCCTTTTCCCTATTTTCCGGTGTAAGGACATGAAGGAGGCCTTTTAACAATGGCAACAAAACGTAGATGTTTATGTGGGGATAACCCAGGGGATTCAGGAGAGAAAAAGTGTTCAAAACACAGATGTGACACTTGGGGACATGGTTTAGTGGTTGGCTTGGCAGCACTGAGTTAACAATTGGACTTGATAATCTTAGAGGTGTTTTCCAACCTAAATGCTTCTACAATTCTATAATTACATTGGGAACTTAGGGCTTCAGGCACTTAAATCTTTTTGACAATCCTGTTTCTCACCTTCTTTTGAGGAGGCATCTGCTACAGCTGCTGAATTCATTGCTGCAGAGAAACACCCCAAACCCAAGTATTAATCCAGTCTGCCTGAGTTCTAACAAAAAAATATTTCTGAGATACCTTTTTGAGTCAATTTGCCTTCCCTAAAGCTCTGTGCTGTCCTTCCTTCTTTAGGAGTGGTAGGCAACAAGAAAAATATCCTCTGCAAATTTGGCAAGAGAGGATTAGGAAATACTATGAGCTTTGATTCTATTTCTACAGGTTTGCAGATAAACTGCAGATACATTCTTTTGGTCAAGACCACCTGTGCCCACCATTACATGGCACAGTAACTGAGGTACTCTGCTCTGAGGAGCTCTACCCACAGTCTATGTCCTTATCTTAAAGCTGATAATTGCCTGTCAAACTGATTGACATTTGTAGATCTGTCTTTTCCATTAGACATTACTCCCTCCACACACACCCACCAAAAAAAGAATAGACAATTTGATTTTGCGCTGTTTTTCCCCTCTTTTAAGCACAGTAACTTTTTCTGCCTAAAAGTAGTAATTACTTAATGAATAGTCCTCCATGTTTCCCTGTCAGTCACTCGCTGTAATGAACAACTCGTTTTGTCTGCTTTGTTAACAATAAAAAAAGTATTAAACTAATAATAATAAAGATTTTCTAGGACTTTGCTGTTAACACACAGGGTGCCCCACAGAATGTAGGATTGGGATAACAAGAGGGGGAGAGTGAATTTTCTCTTAAGACATCAAGCAGCACTTTGTACTTTTTTTTTTGACTCTTTCCCCCCTGGTACTTCTCCTGTATCTTCTTATCTTCAACCATCCTGAATAATTGGAGCATATTTAGGGGACTAAGTCCAGCTATTATTTGTTCCCCCTCTGTGAAAATTTTTTTTTTTAAAAGCCAGATCTGTGAACCTCTGTTGAGCTCTTGGTATTGAGGTCAAGGCTTTTTACAAGCTAGAATTTTTACCATGAACTGGAGCCCAGAGTTAATTGTACACAAAGACACATTGTTGTTTCCATTAGGATTTACAGTACCACTGAATTTTAATTATTGGGTAACATTTCTTCCATTATAGTGCTTACTCCTCCTCCCATTTTCCTGCCAACCCATGTTTCTTTCAGTTGCAGCAGCTTGCAATGCAAAGTGCAAAATACCCCCAATAAATAAATAAATTTTGACCTCAACTTTGATGAAACATTATATTTGTCCCTGCCTAAAACATAAAAACAACAACAAAAAAAGCCAAGAGGACAATTTAATGCAAGCTAAACTGTAATCTAGTGTTTCCTGTTTACAGGCACCAGTTAATTTTAAAGTTCAAAGCACAGTCCTAGACAAGAGCTATACAGGAGGTCTTTATCATTGCTGGGACAAAACACTCACTTCTTATGGACAAAGGCTCTAGTGGGCAGTAAAATGTTCTCAGATTCTTTCTATGTGATGATAAAATAGACATGCTGAAACGCTTCATCAATTGCCATGAAACGAATGTTTTACAGAGTTTTCATGCAAGTAAAACTAATAATTCACCCTAGACTATGAGGGTTTCACAGACTTTCAATGGCTGAGCCTCAAGTCTTTTTTTAAAAGCAACAAGCAGTCATTTCAAAGGGCATTTAATAAAGACAAGACTCTATGTATTAATTGGCTTGGCCCTTAATTTTCCTCCTGGTCTTTATGCTTGAGTTGTGTGCAATATGTGGAGCCTCAGTCTATGGAGCAGGGTTGATATAAGTAGCCCCAAAAGTAACATGGGAAAAAATGATGCATTCAATCAATAAAAATCCCTTTTCTGAACCAATTGTATAAATAGTTGGCCTCAATTTCTCTCTCAGTCTCCATCCACTTCAGTCCTGTGTGGTGTTTTATGAACCATAGATATACTTCCTACATACAAAAGAAAATGTTTCTTGGGCTGGGCCAGTCAACTTGAAATGAATTCAAGCCCCAGTGGGGGATGACATCAGAGGTGTGGTGGGTTTCTAATCTGAAATAAACCCAGAGAGGACCCTGGAGAGGGTTTGTGGGTGGGAGGACTGCAGTGTGTGCAGTGCATGGGGTAGGTCCCTGTTGTGTGTGTGTCCCAGAGCCCAAGCCTTGCCAAGTGCCTGTGCCCAGTCTGCAATGCCAATAGTCAGCCAGAAGGGAATAAGGAGGCTCCTTTTTCAGTGATTTTATGAACCTTTCACCGTCTCTTATTCTCCCTGCCGTGTTCTTCTTCCACTCTCCTCTGATTTTTCTTCCAGCTCCCACCCACGGCGTGGCTCTGATTCTGCCTCTGGGTAAGGTGGTCTCCATGCAGCTCTCCCAAGTGCCCATAATTGTCTTTAACTCACCAGTTCAGCGTGTGGTCTCTGAGTGTGTAGGAGGAATTATTCCCTTCCTTCTATCCAGCTGACCATGGCTGTTGCCTCCATCACAAGCCAAGCCTTGGTCAGTCAGAGGGGTGGACAAATACTTGTTTCCCTTCAAAATCTCTTGAAAATGAGAAGAAGCTATGAACTGACTCCTGGGGAGACTCCAGCAGATCCTGTAGAATCACAGAGAGACTGGGTTACCTCCTTCTCTCCCCTATCTCTGGGCTGGGGGAAAAGCTTTGATGAGTTGGGCAAAATATCTCAAAGTCAAGGGGAAGTGTAAAGGGCTCTGCACATCTGTGAAGGCATGGATTGCTCAGTGAAAAGACATCCACCCACAGCATCACTGCAGGAATGAAAACCAGTCTCCTGGGCTGTCCTCTTTGGTTTGACGGTCTTGGTAAAAGCTTAGAGACTGAATTCCAGCCCTTTTCTGTGGATGCTGTTTCTTGTGCTTGTTTAGGGTAAATCACATAGAAATTACACATCTTTAATGACCTAATTTAGTCTCATGGTTATTGATTTGGAGGAAGTAGCACAGGCAACGTGGGGACCTTTTTCTTCCTCTTGGCTTACTGACAACAGTGTGGGTGTGCTGAGGAGAAGCAGCACCATAATCATTACAAGTAATACTGTCCTGTCTCTCAGCCTCTGCAATATCTGGATCCTCATTCCTGCAGCATGAAGGACCAGTTTTGGGTTCCCCATTACTTTGACTCTTCTACTATAGGAACAAACAAGTTCTAGGGGCCAAACTTTTAGAGGGGAACATAGAATAAATACCATGTCCCAAAGGAAAATCTCCAGTGAGATACCAGAAATTCCCTGTCCTCCAGGACCCTTGCAGTAGATCATTAGGTCTTCTCAGTCGAATTCCTGTTGCTTTCACCTCAGATATAGACACCAAGTTTCACCAGCCAGTGCCTTAATAACCACTAGTGACCATCCTTGGAGGGCACAGATTAACTCTCGAGGTGAATCAACACCTGTCACCGTCTCTGGGCATGTAACACCAGTTCCTCTTAAAATCACCAGGGAAAAGTCATGCAGCTGGTTGAGGTTTCTGAAACTCATCTTCCAGGAGAGAAGCCAACACACAGCGTAGGTGCTGTGCTGAAGCTGCCTGTCCTTGCTCTTACAGACAAAGTATGAGGCAATTCTGTGTCAAGGAGGCAATGGGACTTGCCAGGGACCCAAGGGGGGCTTAGCTCCTGTAACCACAGAGACCATTAAAAAAAAAAAATAGGGAAGAGGTAGTTACTGGTCACTGTGTACCAATGGCTGGGAGAAAAGAGATTTCCTGTGCCCTACTGTGGGTCAACAAAGGGAGCATAACAGATGGCTGTTGGACTGAGTCTTAGGAAAGAAATCCCAAATGGGACCATGCCTCTGAAAGAGCCTTCTGTGCCCAGGAACAGCAAACAGGAGAGGATGGGTCATAGCTCTGTTCTGCTGTGGCGTGTTGGGAAGTGGTGACAGAAGGGTTCCTGCTGTAAAAATGGCAAAAGATGAAATCTTTCATCGATGACGCGAGGGCAGGACTTTGACGGAGAGGTGACTAAGGTTTCCAGCTACTCTCCTATTTGTAAAAGCCCAGGAAGGGATTTGGTTCTCCGAGGGGCAGAGCACACAGCAGCACCCTCTGGTTGCTGCTGAGCAGGGGGTGACTCAGATACTACCTTTGGAGCCTTACCTTGAAACTCCCGGTTTTGTAAATATCTGTTGTGTGTGACTTGCTGTGCTTGGACAGAGAGGAAACAGAAATGCAGTGAGGGCTGTTCCAGCATCAAAGGGCAAAGCATGGTCTTTGCCACCAAGATACCTTTTATATCTGCTTGGCAGAATTGTGCATTTTGTCATGCAGCAAGACCACTGTGCATGTCTCTGGAAAGCCTCATGGCCAGACAGCACTCATATGTCCAAAGAGAACATGTTTTAGCTCTCCCAGAAGAAACTTGGCTGAAATGTTAGTTCCCAACAGTGTTTTGGGAGTTGCTGTTAACACAACTGATAGTGACAAAGCAAACCACTCCCTGTGTAATGAAGATATTTCCCCCCTGTCAGTGAACTTCTTGCCAGAGCTCCATGAAACAGGATACGTCAAATTGACAGAAATTCCCAAATTTACAGTGTAACTAGAGTTTTCAACATTAATTTTTTCCATCAGATCCTGAAATTTTTTTGATAAAAAAGGAAAGAAGAAAGAGGGAATTTCCTCTTTCCTCTCCCTCCCTTTAATTTTAACTGGTTTTCCTGGAATCTTTGTAACTTTGGGGATTAAACTGAGCTCTGCATGTGCATTTTCTGTACATACAATTAACAAATGCTTGTCTTTCAGCTCTTTTAGTAAGCAAAAGAAAACAGAACAGGATTAACTTTGCTGTCCTCCATTGAAAATGAGTTCCCCTACCGAGCAGTAAGCACAACCATGGAATACATGGTACTTACTTAATACACTGGAAAAATATTCTTTGTTGGACTTATAGTCTCTTTCTTAAATTATTTTGCTTGTTGTTTTTAGGGTTTGGGTTTGGTTGGGCATTTTTTCTTTGCTACAGCCAGGAGGGACAATCAGCATAATTCCCATATTCAAGCTGGACACATATATTTTTTTCCAGTGACTTTAATGAGAGTCAGATTTGTGTAAGGAATTCAAGGGTGAGTTTTATCCTGCTCCCTCTCACATCAAAAGAAAAGTTTTCATTGACTTCATTACTGCTAGACCAGAATGGAGTAAGATATTGGGAAATAAGACTCTGAGAAGAAAAGTGGCATCAACAAGATGCTATAGTGTCATTCTCTTATCGCAGATCACTATCAAATTTATATAAATGTAGATCACTAATTGCACTAATATTTTGCAGAGTACCTATTGCAGCAGCTGTTTAATAAAGCAGAGGAGTAGTGGCAATGCAGCAGAGGAATCCTCCCAGTGCTTTTATGCAAGTTTTATCAAGTCTAGAGAAGCCACCGAGTTGGAAAGACTACTGCCCTTCATTAATGCAGTAATGAACAATGAATAAATCAGCGTGTCCTTCAAACTCCCGGGAGTCCTCCAGGCCTATACACGGCGTGATTGTAAGACGAGGGGAAGGAAGGCAGGGGAGTCCTAAAGATTAATCTGATAATAAGGGAAATTCCTTAGTCCTGAGCACAAGGTCTTTTCCCTCCCCAGCCTCCCTGAGAACCCACAGAAGCCGTGTTGCCCCTGATTTGCTGCAGAGATAAGGATGCCCTGGCCACCCTGAGACGTGCAACAAGCACAACTTTATCTCCCCCACCACACGCCGGCTCAGGATCAATGAGCAGCCACCACTTGCACATCTTGCAGGAAGGATCTGCAAGATGAGACACCCTCTCGTGCCCCCCTTCCCAGCCTTAGAAGTTCCCAGGTCACACAAGTGTGGCCTCGGAAGAAACAGGAAAAACTCTTACCCCAGGTACGAGCTGGATCTCAGCAGCAGCCGAACAAACAACAAAGGAGGAAAACGCTTGATTTTGACTGTGTTTGTTTTTTCTTGTTTGTAGAGTTTGCACCTCAAAGCTACCATTGGAGAACAGCTTCATTCTGTGTGTGCTTTCCTGTAGGCCTGGCAGGAAAACAGAGACCAAAAGAAAGGGAAAAAAAAAAAAATCCAAACCCAAACCCTGATGCTGGAAACATCTGGATTTTTATATGTACTTTGCACCTCAGGAGAGTCTATTTTTGTTTGTCCTTCTTGCCAATAAATTCAATGCTTTTCCCTGAAATATATGGGAGCCGGAAATATATATATTAAAGAGAAGTATTCCTGGTTAAACTCAAGCTTGGGTAATTAATGATTATGTGGCCGTGATGAGAAGCAGCGAGATGATAACCTCCATGAGCAATATTATGCTATCTCTCAGTCTCTGAAGAGTTAGCTGTAATCATTTTGCAACCCAGACCATCAAAGGAAAGATAAGATCAGACAAGCAGAATACTGCTGGGATTTTGCATCAATACTATTTAAGCCATAATTGTTACTTTTCCTATCTTTGGTTAAAATGAGGGTGAAACCCAATTTTTTATTTACACACACTGACATACATGTATGTGCATATCTTTGATGTGTCAGACCCCTAAAAAGATGCACATCCCTGTGTTATACTGTCTCAGGAAAACCGTGGTTAAATTTCTGGTGGCTCAGTCAGATGGTTCAGCACACAAGCAAGCAAGATGCAGCCTTCACTGTACAGGGGAAGCCACCTTCAGACAAAAATGCAGAGAAGCTTTAGAAAGGCAAAGTCTCCTTCAAGAAATAACCAAGAGAGACCAACTTGAGCAAACATGATCAACTGTCTTCACTAGGTGAGCACTAATCTGGAGCGTAGGGTTATATTGACTGTGCTATCCCCATTTCTCGAGGGAATTATGATTTCTGAGACCCTGAATAATCATAACTTGAAAAAATGACAGGACAGAGGACTGGGAATACCTCCTCTGCTGCATCTTGAATGCCCATCCCAACCTCCACCTCCAAATAGGCAGATGGGGTCCCAAAGAATACTCATCGTAATGTGCACTTCTACAGGTTTCATATATTTTTAAGATCTGTAAAAACTGCAACAATTTGGGTGCTTAGCTGATCTTTTCTGAGCTAGATAGAAACCCTTCATTTGCCAAACCAGGGCGTGATCCCATGCCCAGTGAGATAACTGAGTGCTTTATCACCAATTCTGGCTGAAAGGCTCTCACCCTCATCTTGTAACTTCCTTGAGGTCAAGTTTGCTTCCCATATTTCCAACACTTCTGCTTCTGGTTCTGAGCGGAAGAGACTTTCTTGTGGGTATGTTTGTACTTCCCAGTCATTTGCATGTAATTTTATGCAAACATTTTTATCACAGATCAGTTCACACAACCACAAGCTGTGTTTTTGTTTTCCCTGTCAGCTGAAAGCTTCGTCTACATTGGTTTTTTTCTCTCCTTGCTCCAGCATAACTACATCAAAGTAATTGCACAGGTGCAAACCCCATAATGCTCTAGATGCATTTGTACAGCAAAATGTTGTTTTCCATGGGCCTTTATGTTGGTCTAAGCTCAGGTATCTCATATTTTGCCAGCCAGCACTTTTGGAGCTTCAGTGAAATATATGCATTAAGGTCATTGCAGCAAAGCAAAACTTGTGCACTCAAACAGATCTTGTAGGCATTTCTTGCCACAACAGACAAGTAAATTCTTTACAAAAGAGGCAATATTTGTGCCAGAGGATCATTTTTTTCAGAAGGCTCAGATTGAAAGATTAAGTAATTCTGGAAAGTCTTCCATTTGCAGTCAATGCTATATACTCACTCAAAATGCCTCTGTAAGGCCTGTCTTACAAGATGAGAGGTAGCACTGATGGGAGCAGAGGCTGGAGAAGCAGGAGCAGACCACAGAGAGACCCACCGTGGGGAGGGAGATGACAGGCTTTGTGCAGAGTGTGACTGAAACCCTCCAGAGAGCAGAAACCCCATGATTACGCAGGTAACAGGCAATAGAGATCCAGAGTGCAGAGCTCAGACCAGGTCAGAGTGATGAAAACCACCAGCAAGCTCCCATTTAAAATTGCTGGGTTGGAGCTGGCAACTCCAAAAGAATAATGCTTATTATGGGGTATCCACTTCATCTGATTCTCCTGCCTGATTAAATGCTAACTCTTATCTTACAGAACACTGGAAGTTGTTGCTACATCACATCATGGATTTATCAATAACTAATTCCCTGTTGGGGAAATAAGTGTTTCATGACTGTATACGCAAGGTGCTCATTGCTCAATTTAAAGCATGCCTGATCTGAAGTTAATACTCAGATTTTTTCACTCTTTCTTTTGGTGACTCTTACCAGTTTCAGTTGCAAGGAAATAGAAATTCACCCTTTGAAGATGATAGAATCTGGAGCAAGATGAGAAAATGACTCCTCAGATGAGCCTTGAAATGCTAAGTGTAAGCCCATTGAACATTACTTTTTATTTTCCTCAGCCCAATTTTAAGTCCTAGAAAACACGCTTTTATGGTGGATCTGCTGAGGCAGCTCTCAGTGTACTGTAAAAGCACAGACTGCACCACGATGCCATGAGGGGCCTGGAACTGCTCATGGAAAAGCTCCATGTTTTCACACACAAAACGAAGTGTAAGGTCTTTGTTAGTACAGCCCTGGGTATTTCACATTATGGCTCCAGGAAGAGCAGCACATTTAACACAGTGCTGTGATCATGGACAATGCAGCTACACTCGCCCAGTGGTGGATGGCCATAGGAAAAGGGATCACAATTAACTCCATCAGTGCTGAATGATACACCTACCCTGTGCTCCAGCTAATGCCTCTTTCTTCATAGGAACAAAAGAAAAAAAAAATCAAATTGAAGCCTCATGGCATGTCAGGATCTTGGTTTTTTATAGTTATTAATGTAATTTTTGTTTTGCTGAAAAACGATCAGAGCCAAGGCATGAGCAGGTGCTGCAGGATCTGAGCTGCACTGTCAGCCTCTTTAAGGTGACCTTGAATTACCAACAACCACAAGTACAGACCAGAATACACTGGAGTGTGCTCCACAAAGGAATATTCATAGAAGACTCAGATCAGTCCTAAGATTGTATTCACCATCATTCCTTTAACTCGCATCTCTGCTAGTAAAACCACACCAGAGAAAGAACCTGCTCCACCTTAGTAAAACTAAGTCCTTTTTAGTATTCCTTTTTTTTTTCCCCCTCTAGGATTTCAGTAGGGGAAAGTTTCCTGAGTTGTTGGAAGAAAACTGGGAAGCTCTTTGATCCAGGAGCAAACGGGTTAAAACAGCTTCAGAGTTTAAAGCTCTGTTTTGCTCATCCTTAATGGAAACTCGGGGACTGAATTTAGAATTGTGTTTGTTGAGAACAAGGGAAAAAGCATCAGAGAGGAGGCTGGCAAGGAGAGATGGTATGCACGGGAATTAAATGCGGTTGGTGTCACTGCACAGGGCGAGTCTGAACTATGTATGTGCGTGTAAGAATTTGTAGGAGTCTGTGTGCTGGCAAAAGAACTGGCAACCTGCCCTAAAACATCTAATAGGCTCCTCCTGAGTTTTTGAATCCCTCCTCAGTGGTCTATGACAGAGGAGAACTTGATCCCCATCTTAAAGCATCCCTAAGTGAGGGATGTGTGGGCTATATATAAGGTGGTATTCAGACAAAAAAAAAGAAAGTACAAAAATCAGTTAGGACCTCAGTAGAACTGGGGACTATGTGTAGCATTCGGAACCAGCTCTTCCCACATCAGAATTTGGGGATGCCTGGACATTGGTCATGTGCCTACTTGAGAGCCAGGATCCAGTTTCAGATTCCTTCTCAGTCCTCAGAACTCATCACTGTTTGCAGCCTGCATGTCATGATTTGAACTTACAGTGATTGTGCTGCCTAGAGAAATCAAATGAGCTGCACAAGTTCCTCTGAATTCTTCTCCCTCAATCTCTAAATATGCAAGAGATCGTGAAGTCCCCTCCTAAGAAATAAGTGAGCTTGGCTGGTGTCACTCAGTGTATTTTTACAGTAAATGACTGACTAGACTAGCTCTGGCCACTGTTTTTTGCCAGTTTAGTTACTAATTTCGGGGATTAAAGATTCAACTGCCAAAAGAGCAACTGCATTTGTTCTCTGTCTTGATTTTGGCCCTGCTGTGCTGCTGATTGATGCTTTTCCCTGCTGTGAGGGGAAAGCAGGGTGAGAGCTGAGGAAGACTTGAGGACACCCGTGGAGAGACCAACCTACCCACTCTGGTCCTGAGGTGGTCCTGAGGTCTCCTTCGTGCCACAAGATCTCTGAGCACTCTTCATCTGCTGGGTTTGCATGAATGGCTGGTGTGCCTGGCTGGGAGAAAGGGCTCTGACCTGCTGGGAACAGAGAACGTTCAAAACCTAAAGACACTGAAGACAACAAGGGTAAGAGGAAGAGGGGACATCTCAAAATAGCATTTCTCATGTCATATGGACTGCTGGAAAGTCCCTGATTGCCCGACACCAAGGGTTCATATTACCAGATCAGTTTTGTACAAGTCTCTAGTGACAGCCATTGGACTTCTGCAGAATCTCTGTAAGGGGAACCAACCCAGTCACCAAACACAAAAACAGCTGTGCTGAGAACTCTCCATCTGCCTCTAATGGCCTCACATGGCACTCACAGAAAAGCATTCATCCTCCTATTTATTGCTACTGTCTAAATGCATCTTTCTGAAAGCCTGGAATAGCTTCAAAAGCCTCTATCTTAGGAAAACAGCATGCACTTAATAGCCTTGCAGGAAAGTATCCCATATAAACTGAAGAAAATCATTTAGCCAAGTAGCACTTAATTACAGTGAGCAGAGCAGCACCCAAACTCTGCGCAGCTCCTTCATGGAGGAGATCTTCCTTGGACAGAGACTGTAAAAACCAAAGGCACCCTGTAAACTCATCAGGCTCCCTGTCAAGTGGACATGCAGTTGAAGGCTGCTCTATTTTCCAGCTCTTCATCACTTCTCCTCATTTTTTTCTATACTGGAATCTGCAGCATGGAAAGCTGCTCTGGTGGTTATGCAGGAGCAGTGTGGGACCCAGAGGTAGTATTAACTGGCTAAGACAGCCACAGAACACAGCAATCGAGGTGTTTCCCTCTAGTAATTAAGGTCCCAAGAGGTGTCACCTATGCTTTAATCCTTCCCTTACCCACAAGATCTTCCCAGAAGGCCACAGTGGAAAAACAGTTGCCTTCCAGCAAGCTTCAACCTTTCTATCCACCTTCACTGGAGCAGATCAAAGCAGCTGTCACGTCCTTAAGATGAAACATTTGAATGGTTAAATTGAAGGCCAAAGAGGGTAAATTAGTGTTATTTTTAGACAAAGTTTGCTACCACTTAGCAGAAAACTGCCAGTCCAGCCAACACGCTGCTTCATATGTAAATATTGGTGCGTGATGAGGGAGGCTGTCTGTGGGGCATAGGAGGCCAGGAGAACAGTGGGAAGTATTGTGCCTCCATCACATGTCCAGGAGGCAAGGCATGGATAGGAAAGGTCTGGAAGAAACTGCCCTCCCAGACAAATGGCAGAGACTGTCCTCAGGAGCTGGTGCACTCAAGAGGCAGAGCAATCCCTCCCGGGGCTTGGAGACAAAGTGCCCCCTTTGCACCAGCCCCTTGGTAAAGAAACTGGGACAGCTCAGCTGCTTGAGGGATTGACCCAGCCCAGCATCCCAGGAAAGGGCTCGGGGATGGGAGCAAAAGGCCTCCAGTGTCTGTCACAGCCACCTGCCTTAGCGGCTGAGTCACCTGGGATGGCACCAACTCTCACTTCTCAAAGATGGGAGGACTCCAGGCTCCTGAGTCATGTGCCTCTCTCCTCTCCCTGCTCCAGCTCTGGGGCTGGCACCAGCCAAACTCTCCTGCTGATGAGTCCCATGAATATGCCCTTGGGCTGGGCTGTTGGTGTGCACAGGGGGACCGGGTACCCCAGGGGAGAAACTGAGCTCTCTTGCTGCTTGCAGCTCTGGTTCGTGTGAGCTGAGGATGAGGAATGCCAGATTTAGATGTTCCTAGACATTTCTAGTGTTGATTAGTTTCAGTGATACTAAATATTAACATTTGTGTCCCCTGAGTTCATTGCCTTTCAGAACAGGACGCCTACTCGTTAATTAGTTGAGCCTTTTACCCAAAGGGTTATTTTGGGGGTGGGCCAAATGTTACAAAGTGCTCAGTCTGTGCTCTGACCAAGTACTTTGCTGTGAGTGTGGAGTTGACATCACGTCATTTAGTTCATTTATTTAAGTGTTGATTTGTGGCTGATGCACCCACGGGTAATACTGACAGCAGCTCCAGTTCCTTCATTAAAATACCGTGAAATAAACACAGCCCTCACACCTCATCTTTCCTTAGCTGTAACCTGCTCACACAAGGCACAGTCACAGCATTGCTGATGACAGCAGCGGCATCACTCTTATCCCTAATGTTTCTGGATGGCATCTGAGACAAGAGAATACTTGGGGCCCCACCCAGCCGAAAGATGCTGTCAGTATCTCTGCAGATACAGGAAATCTCCTGCTTAATTTAAGGTATGAATGAGATCATTGGTATGGACACAGAAGTTCCTGTCAGAGATCCATACTAGAAGCATGGCTTGGCCCTGGGAAGGCTGAGGTTCTGGTTGCTGGCCCTGCTGTTGTCCACTGTCCACTGCTGAGGCTCCAGCGAGCTGAACCACCATGCCATGGTCTCAGTTTTCCCTCCACTCCTTTGCCCAACCTTTTTCTTTCTTTCAGATACCATTTTGCCCCAGGTAAGCACCTCCCTTTATAACACCCCTTTATAACACCATGGTAAATAAAAGATCTCATGAAATCACCTGTATGTGCTCCAGCAAGAAACACAGAAGGGCAGTGAGAAAATTGTTTACTCCCGAGTATTTCAGAGATGTCATTTCAGAGATCAGAAACTGAGGAAAGGACAAGTTTTTGCAGAACATCTGCAATATGATAGAGAATTAGATCCAGCTCCCCAAAGACTCAGTTTAACACACAATTAACCAGACTACTCCTTTTCTTTAGCCATATTAAACAGTGAGTTTATCCTGTCCAGGGCCTGGACAGCTTACACAGCTCCTGGCATCTCTCAAGCCCATTGTGGTGGCTCCCCTGGAAAGTACTGCCAGAACCTCTAAACTCTGGATTCTATCCCATCAGGTTACAAGGCTGGTGTTTGATACGAGCATGGAAAATCTTGGGTTCCCCATGCTCAACATGGTTTGGAGCACATTGCTCCTTGCAGCTGTGGCCATGCTGTGGCTTCAGAGATGGTCTCATGGCTCTGCTTCAGGACCCCGTGCTGTGGCTGTGGCCAGGTTTGGAGAAGGAGAAATGTGGAAGAGGGACTGGGGGACATGGAAGTGCTGTGGCAGGAGGGTGTAAGCCAAAAATCAGACAAGTGAGTTTCACTTGCAGATCACATGAGGTTCAGTGGCTTGTTGTCACTGCTAGGAACCATTCAGAGTATCATTTTGGGTCAAACACGTACAGAGGGAAAGTTAAAAGCTGCTAAAAGCACCTTGCTTCTACCAGCTGCTGGGACAGTGGAGTGGTGAGTAAAGGTTTTGGTGAGAGATTTACTATCTTACTTGACCACACCATCTCCTCTAACCTATGCAGAATGATAACACAGCTATAGATGTGTATGCATGACCATCAGATGGGGAGTTTGGAGGGCACAGATTTGTGACATGCCAGCAGGGGCCTGGACCAGCTGACTGCAGGAGTGAGAGGTGCAGTTTTTTCTGCACAAAGAGAGAATTGTAACTTGTCCTGCTGCCAGATCAACATTATTTCCCCCTTTTCTACTTATGGACACAGTGCTGCCACATTTCTGGTTTTGGTTTATGAGAGAATCGACTCCCAGTAGCACCAGTGGAGGATACTATCATTTGTGGTGTGTACTGGGCTCCTATGGGAAGCAACATAGTACAGAGCAAATTGTCATTCTGGTAACAGCAGTAGCTGTGTCTAGCACTATGGCTTTGTGAACAACACCTTGATTAAAGTTGTTTCCGCTCACTGATTGTTACTACAATTCAGACTAGAACCTTGATTCAAGGAATTGTCCTTAAATGCTTGTGGAGTGGCTTTTTCTATCTACATCAGTGTTATCTGGTTTGCGTTGCTATAACTATCAAGATCACAGATAAAATGCATGAGAAGTCTAATAGTAACTATCAGTCCCTATCCTCTCTTGCAATATGACTTTGTATCTGTTCATAGATCCTAAACTGGCCCACCTCCAGCTGGAACTGATTCCTCAGTCAGAAGGAACATTGGGTCTCCTTAAACCCTGAGCAATTTAAAAGTTCTTTCTCGTCACAACTGCTTTGACCTGGACAGCCTTCCTTAAATTGCCTCCAGAGTGTTCTGTTTCATAACCAAATTGTTCATTATTGTTGCTCTCTCCAAACTACCTTTGATGGGACTCCTCTTCGAGATGTGCCTTGTGCAGAAGCAGTCTTGATGTCTTATTTTGGCCTTTCTGTGCCTGAATGAACTCTGTATGGGAAAGTTGGTGACAACAGAACTGGATCTCTCATGATAAAAGCTCCCTGTATTCATTCTGGGTTTATAAGTGCGCAGTAACATCACGCTACTTTAATTATATGTTTTCCTTTCCCTTCTCTTTCATCTTTCTGTAACTTTGTCAAGGTTGTAAACACACCTAGGCCTTAAGGCTCCTCCAGCAAGAATTGCTTTCAAATCCATCTACGCATTTTACTTCTCTGGAGCTCAGTGTTCTGTGCTTCCCCAAATTGCAGGGCTGCAGCAAATGCCTCGGAATCATGCATGTGTATAAAGCATATACTATAAAAGCAGATTGGTGTGACAGTGTTAGCAAGCATCTCTGATGAAAGATGAACACAGAGGCTGCAAGAGGCTTTCTCACATGTAGTTCTTGGGTGCTGGCAGACTTTCCACTGTTGTGATGCTCTGGTTTATTAAAACCTCACTCAAATATCAGCTGGTTTCACAATGGATTCCCATTATTCACAGACCCATTCTTTGTGCATTAGGCTGACAACTCCTATGAAAGTTTCCTGTCCCATGCTGGAGTGCATTTGGAATTGTTTGTTTTAAATTGCCTTGTGGGTTTTTTGGGTTAAATGAATGTAGAATTGATTCACTGGGAAGACATGGGATTTTTCTGCAATATAACTATTATCCTTCAAGACATCTAGGCTTCTCAAAGATGCTGGCCCTTTAAACAAGACAAAAAGAAATCAGCCATCGCCTGGATAATGCCGTTCTCATCAACATGCAAGGAGCTTGCTTGTCTGTCACGTCGCCCACATCTTCTCAATCACTCCCTTTCATTTATCCTATTATGCCCCTATTTTAACTCATGCTGTGGCTGATACTCAATGACAGACAGAAGAAATCCAGCTGAGCATCATCTCCCCTCTGCTTCCCTACAGGAGATGCAGTGTAGGACCTTACCTGACAGAGATCAGCACCCACGCTCCTGATGGAGCCGGAATGGGGAGAGACTTTTTACAGCTAGAGGAAAACATTGCCAGCCCAGAGGAATCTTGGTGATGAGATTTGTTGTAGGCAACTGTTTTTCTGACCTTTCCCCTCTTCTCCATGTGTGAAGAGACAGTAGGTGTTTTGCAAGCATTTGCAGTTTGGAAGACATGATCACAAACCCTGACTAATGTTTGTGGCTGGTGGGTTCGTGGCAACAAGTCAAAGCAAGTGCTAATTACTATGGCTATTGCTGCTAATTTATTATTTAATTTCACTGTATTAGTGTGGCATTGCAGGGCCCTAACCTGGAGCCATGGCCCCACAGGCAGGACACTACCCAAGCACAGAACAAAGCAACGGTCTCTGCTTCTAAGAACTTGCAATCTAAATACACTGCTGTGTTGACTCCTGACCTGTAACCCAGAGATGTTTGAGTCTCCTGACTCCAGGGATCCCAGAATTCATACTAGTCTATATCAGAGTGCAGTGGGGCTTTGTGGTTGAGAAATGGTGTTACTGACCCAAGTTGCCCAACCAGGAGGAGGTACCAACCCAGATACTTGCACATGCAGGTGGAGAGATCTGTGGGAGAACAGTGAGAAAAATACATATTTCTGGTCTTTGGAACCCCAATCTTAAATCTGAGCCTGGAGTGGTTTAGAAAGCACCACCTCTTTCCTACAGCTGAATCATGTCAGTCTCTTCCTCAAGCTGTCTAGCACATGTCTACAAGTCGATGCATCGATACACAGCAGCTCAGGACAGAGTTATTTCTCCCTGGCATGTGTGTATCTGAATGGCAGCCAAATGAAGCAACCAGTTCTGGTGCTGCTCTCTGATTGATCCAGTTCATGCAGACCTGCATGAGGACTGACACCCCATGCTGCCAGGCAGCGCCCCACAGCACTGCAGCAGGAACCCTGTGGTTAACCCTGTGTGCTGTGAACAGCTGGAACCGGTTCTTTTAACAAATCTGGTGGATTTTCTGATATAGATGACCGAACAGCATTTTGCTAATTGTGTTGCTTAGTTTCCTGGGTATTTCTTCAAGAAACAAAATAATGCTGAGAGCCCATGGGTATTTCATTTATGTCGTGTTAAGACACTCTGAGCTTCCCATTCTAGTGAGAACGCTGCAACTGTCAGCAATAGTAATAATAAAAATATCAATTCTGTATCTCCCTTAATTCAGCAGCAATATAATTACCTAGAATAATTTCTAATATATGAAATAATATAGGCCAAGATTCTGGAGGCCCTGGATGGGAACTTGGCTGTTGGTTTCCAAAGGTAAAGAAAGATTCCACTCCTTCTGTACAAGAAGACTCATGCCTATTACCAACAGTTTAGAGTTTGCTGTTGAAACAAACTTAATCTCTCTTTAATTCTGTGTTTTATCCTGGATTAGGCTGCCCTTGCTGGGAATTCAGATTCTCAGGGTGGGAGGAGGCAGTGACCGATAGGATGCACAGACCAGGTTCTGCTCAGACTTGCAGGCGCTGGGGTAAGTCCAGCCTCACAGCTGGCTTGGGACTCCATCCACAGTATTTACTTGCCTGCTTTGGCCATTGTTGTGTCAAAGTCAGAAGGAACTGAGTCCATGGGAACGACAAGGAGAGAGAGTGAGAGGGCAGGGGAAATCAGTGTGCTCCAAACCAGCCCCTGCCCTCTGAACAGCCCCACAGCTGGAAAAAACAACTCCTGCTTGGCATCTTCCACAATTAGTGTGGATAATGTGGCACAGGGCACTTTGCTGGGTTATCTGAGGTCACCAGTGTCCGACCTCTGCAAGGGAGGAAGAGGGAAAGCAAGAACAAGATCGTGCCAGGCAATGCACTGTCATGGCTTGTTCCTCAAGCCCCAGAAACCTCCACACCCATTTTATTCTTCACTGTTTCCTCATCAGCCTTGCGTGAGATGCTCCTGGGCAATGGATTTAGGAAAACCCTGTCATTTTCACCTTAATGTCATACAGGGAAGCAGCAGCACTCTCCACGGGAACGGGCTACCCCAGCCCAGCTCCACCCAGCTGGTGAGAATGGACAACCTGCCAGCTCCTGGCACAGAATCATCCTGGATCCAGAGGTGGACGGACAGACTGGTGCAGGGCACACCTGTGGGAAGCTCCCCGCTGCTGGCCATCCTGCCTGTTTGCTCACTGTAGAGAAGCTCTCTGGCTGGCTTACAAGACAGCCATCTGGCACATGCATAAAGAGTAGGTGATGGCTGATCACTCCGAGGGCATTTATCTTCATGAATGAGAAGGGGAGGGTTGCAGTGGCGGAGCCCCAAGGAGTTGGTCTGTCTCTTCTCATGAGTGAAGATTAATGTGTTGCGAGATGCTGGCTAACGTGTATCATGCACACACTGTGTACCTTTCCCTCTGTTCCCTTTCTCCTTCCCCCAGCTCTGCTCTCGTGGACTAACACAGCTTTGAATGATGACAGGTTACATGGAATACACTCCCTCTCACCACAAAATCTGTAGCAAACAAAGTGCTTAAAATGGCTAAGGGAACTTTGTTGTCCTAGCTTATTAACTTCTAACTGCAGAGAAGTGCAGCCTATGGAAAGAACTTCATATCTCTGTTTCTCTAGTATAAACTGGACTTAGAATATCTTCTCTTTTCAAATATATGGCCCATAAGGGAAACTCTTACATTTTTTTATGTCACCCAGTTAAAAGGCAAATTGAGGTACCATGGCTCACCTTTGTACCTGAAAGAGCAGACTGCCTTCTTTTAATAGTTCAGTTAGAGAGAAGACTTTTCAACTGAAAACAGAAACTTTTGGAGCTGAGTGGGTACATCAAGGCCAATAAGAAACTGCATTAAATGTTGGTCTTGCACATCTCTTTTCATTGTTTACTGCAATAAACATTCATATGCAGGTTACTTGCAAAAATGCTACATGTAAAGGACAGAAATGAAAAAAGGGGAAAAATTTATAAGAAAAGACAAAGAAATGAAATGGCAAATCAAAGCAGAGAGCTGCCTAATTTGTACCTGGTACATATTTTGCCTCAAAACCACAGGTTCAAACTCTGTGGAGGCTGACCTGTGCAAAGCAGGTCCATTTGGAAGCATTTATTTTACAGGTGAATGCTCTTTGTAGTCAGTGCAGCTCCAAGCTTATGGAGAGCTGTGGTTTTTTGGGGCATGGAAAAAGCCAGGCAGCGCGTCTATCTCCAGGCCCTGATCTGAACCACTGTGGGAAATGACAAAACTCCCTTTTGCACTGGTGGTGAAACATCTGGCTGGTCCACACAGGTCCAGAAAGGAGAAACTAGAGTAGCTATGGGGAGATGGGAACAAGGGAATACGCAGAGCCTTTATTGGGGATGAATACAATAAAAGTGATAGTAGGCACAAGGTGGAAAATTATAAAGGGACTGGAATGATGGGATTATGTGGCTGAACTGGGAGATAAGTACTTGCATTTTAAAGTGTCTTGAGGCAGAGGGAGCTGACAAGGCCAGGCAGAAGTATTTGTAAGCATTCGGTGAAAGATGACCAGCCTTTTTCCAGAGGAAAAGACATCCTCACAGGAGCACACTCTATCCACCTGCTCTGCTGCAATCTACTGCCACAAAGGTACCGGGTTTCCAAACTCTCCTGAGCACACACAAGAGGCAATTATTCTGGAAAAGGGCTACTTCTCATCAAATCCATTTTCTCAGCTAGTCTATCACTTACAAAGTCTCATGTAGGAAACTGGTAATCTACATAAAAGTGAAAGGAATGTCATGCAGAATAGCTTAAAATATGGATCCCCCATCACAGAGCCTGTCATGTCTTCCTACTGTATTTCCATCACTGCAGACAACATAATGCCACTGCACCAGTCATGTTTCAACTAACACCTCAAGTCAGGTAGACACATAACAGGTTAATTAGGGGCTTTGGCAAATTGAGTCCAC
The DNA here is from genome assembly GCA_035583185.1 of Anabacerthia variegaticeps. Classification (NCBI taxonomy): domain Eukaryota; kingdom Metazoa; phylum Chordata; class Aves; order Passeriformes; family Furnariidae; genus Anabacerthia; species Anabacerthia variegaticeps. The sequence continues at coordinate 4,732,405 of JAWWEW010000051.1, read as the reverse complement.
GGGCTGTAATTACCAGCACTCAAGACCTACAATTTCTGTTTTAATTAAAATAAACAGTGTGGAGAAGCTGACATCACACCAGAGTAACCAGCGTGTAAGTCACAGTTAATTATATTAAGCTGTGGCCTCTGTCATAAAAAAATACTTGGTTTGGATCTGGATTTATAGAAACTGGCTTTACTATTCCAGCAAAGTTTAATTGCTGTACAGAGGCCACCGACTGGTCTGGACAAGTCAGTGTTGGGGTGATGGGACGGACAGCGTGTGGAAGAGCTCCTTCTCCTCTTGGGGTGGAAGCGGTGTCAGCCCTTGAATCTTCCCTTCATTGCCTCCTGCCAGCCTCTCACACCCTGACAGGTCCCAGTTGTGCCCCATCCAAGCTCAAGCTGCCACTGTCAGACTGGACAGAAGTGAGAGCTGCTGTCTTTCCCAAAGAGCATGGAAAATGAGCTTGGGAGGGGAAGGTGGAAAATGAGCGGGCAGTGGGATGTGCAGGGCTCTGAGGTGCTTTGGGCACCCCTAGATGTAGGGAAGCCCCCAGTGACAGGGAGCCAAGCACTCGATGCCTGAGCACGCCCAGGGCATGGATGGCACATTCACCCTCTACATTTAATAAATGCTCCCATTCTGGCACAACTCGTGCCTTTCTCTCCACACTCACTCCCCAGCTAATTCCTTCCGTGGTGTTGCAGAGTACAGCGTAACCATGACCCACACTCCAGCCTCTCCTCCGCCACCTCTCCCGCTTCTCAACCTCCACCCAAGCTTCACTCCCAACCCTGCCTTTTGTCTCCTTCACCCACTTTCAACCCCGTGCCTCCTTTGATGCCACCCGACGTGCGAGGTGCAGCCAGACCCACCCTGCCCAGCCAAAAACACACCTGTTTTGCAAACCAATCCAGGTGTATCGGACACACACTGTTCTAGGATCGCTTTTATGGCGTTACACAATCCCGCTCCCTGTGAGTCTCCAGCCCGAGCAGTCCTGAGGAAGCAGATGTCTCACAGGCTTGCCATGACTCCCAGCAGGGCCATGCAATACGTGGGCAAATAGACTTGCAGGAGGGTAGAGGTGACAAATCTCAGGCTTGTACTTTTCCAGTCTGGTTATGAGAAGCTGCCAGGTGTCCCCACAAGCTTTCAGGGAACCCACAGGATGATGAAGCGTCCTGTCCTTGAAGGTCCCGGGGGGTCTCTCCTGAGTCCCTTGTTGCTACCTGGAACTGCTAAGGATCAGCAAGAAAACACTGCAAGAATTGTCTGAGCTCTTCCTGGGGGATGTGATAGTAACTGCAGCGAAACTGCAGAACAACGCCGCGTCTCCCAGCACTGCCACTGGGGTTACAAGGCCCCCTGGAAGTGGCATATTCAGCTTCTGCAGTGGAGCTTGGGAAGTGAAACACTGAATTTCTGTATGTCCCTTTATCTTGAAATCAATGCACTTTACCTTTAGGACCAACCTGTCTTCAGAATCCCTGGAAAACAACATTTCAGTGGAGTTTTGATGACCTAATCTCCCTGGGGAAGGAGAGAGGAGGGAGTGTAGGGCCAGGCATGCTGTTGTTTTCTGTTGTGAAAGATGTGGACCTGGTTAATCAGCTGAGGCTGTTGGATGGACAGCTTGGGTGCAGGACAGACAGCATTTTTCCTTTGCTTTTCCTGAACAAGAAAACGATTTTTAAATCATTCTTTGTTTCTTATTGTCAAGCGTGAAAAAGCTACATAAATTGCTATTCTTTAATTTTTGCCCAAAACTAACCCTTTTATTTCATGGCAAAGAAATAGTATGTTCAGACAGTACAAGTGGAAACACCTGGCCTTTATTCATTCAGTCACTTCAGGATTTGTCTCTGACTTCCACTAACACTGGTTGATCCTTATTTGGTGAAGTTTGGTTTCCCTGCCACCTCTCTATCTGAAATTGTGACTGTCTGTGATTTTTTGATTAGCATATGATTAGCCAATAATTTTTACGATGCCATAGGCCTCATACTGAAATTCCTCTTAACATTTCTTTCATTGTCCTGACACTATTTCCTAACAGTTGTTGCAACCTACAGCCTAATTATTTTCATTTCCACGATATTTTGAGTCCAACCAAATAGCAGCAGCGTGGTGAGCTTTAAATTCAGTAGCTAATGCTTAAAATAAATGTCATTAAACACAGCGGTCTAACTGGCCATGGGTATTGCTGTTTGCTTGTAGCTCACCTACAAAGCCCCACAGAAAGATGGTGTTTATTTGTTTGGGTTGTTTTGATGCAGAGTTGTTTGCTGCCTTTTCTAACCGAGTGGAACACCCCATGCAAGCTCAGACACTGGTGTATGTTACCCAAGAAAGAAGATTGCCCTGTGCTCCCTGACGTGAGTTACTAATGATTTTGGCTTCTGCAGGTGAAAGCAGAGCAACAAAGCAAAGTCACGGGTGCCCAGCCCTGAAAAGGGTGAGCTGTGACACTGCCACAGCAGGGACTGGCAGAGCTGGCCTGATGCGGGCATTGCCTGATCAGGGTGACCTGGAAAGCCATGGGTGCTCCTTTGCCCTCAAGCAAGGAGGAGGAGGCAGAGTGGTGACTCAGAGGAGCATCAGAGCCTTTGGGGATCTCCCACGCACCAATCCCGTGGCACCAGTCATCCCCTTGCTGCCTTCAAAGCACCCAGCTGCACAAGGACTGACCTTTCCACAGACATGGGATGCTCCCCCAGCCCCATGCCCCTCTGGAGTCGGCCACACTAATTTTGGGACATGCCTGGGCCCTCCTGCTGCCACCCCACGGCTTCTTCGCCACCAGCTCTAAAGAGTGGCAGTGAGGGGGGCACAGGGTGGCTGCCCCAGGCAGTGGCAATGCATTGGTCCCAGACAAGGCCACCTTCTCTCCCGGAAACCAGAAGCCAGGACAGCGACTTCTAACAGCCAGGACACCCAAATTACTATTGTTCGTGCTGCCAGGATACCGCAGTGTTATTCAGGGTTTTATCCCTCTGGAGGTATGGGCCATTCCACAGCCATGTCCTGCCCAGCATTCAGGCTTTCACTGGCTCTGAGCATATGCGGGTTTAAATTCTTCTACCTAATTGTAATGAGCCATTTGGGTTTTCCCCTCCTCTTTTTAGAGCTGTTGCCAGGCAGTTTGTCCTAAAAATGCTAGTTATGGTGCTGTGGTTTAGTTTTTTTTTTTTATTTTCTCTCCCCTTATCAAAGCAGGATGCCAAGAGACAAATTTACTACCCTGACTGTGTAACATCACCTTTCATATCCTCCTTTCCACACTCTGGGAAGAGCGAAGTGCCCGAACACCCGGCCCTGGACAGGGCAAGTCAGAGCAGCCAGGGACCAGGCAGGAGCATGCCCCAGCCTGTGCTCCTCAGAGCCTGCTACAAACCCCATTGGAGGCAGGGGATGAGTTTTCCCTGACTTCATTCGCCTTGGGAAGGGGCCAACATCCTCCTTGAACCCTCTGTCACTACATCAACCACACACCTTTCATTTGGTGTCTGAGGCTGGGCCACAGCATGGGCAGTGATGTGAGGAATGTGGGGGTCTCCGAGCAGCATGTCTGAGATTTTAGTAGGGAGTCCCATTGCTGGGAGGGAGATTGCAGAGGCTGGAGGGGAGAGGAGAAGAAGGGGAGAGAAGCAGAGAAGCAGCACAGTCTGACCATACAGGGTCCTGCTGCTGGGACAGGAGCATAAAATCCTTTTCATGCTGCTGGAGTTTTGGTGTTCCTGAATCATAATTCATTTTAATTCAGGTCATAATAAAACATTCCACTTATATACTCATCAGTGTGTCTGTGTGATGGGACCACGGGTATTTGGTGCTCACCATGAAGCTACAGAGTCCATTGCTCTTCATGGTTTGTATTTACCACCACCTTAGTCTCAAGGGGTTTTATTATGCCTGATCAGAACTGTACACTTTTGAGGAAAGATGAAATACATTTACATGTACTGAAACTTATTTAAAAACTCCCACTTACGCTTTTCTGATGCTCTGATCCTCTGATGATCCTCTGATCATTTTGCTTTGGATGCACTCTCAGACCTGGGGCTTGTAGGACAGAAAGCAGCTCCCAGTAATTGGAGGGCTGGAGCCATCCTTCCCTCAAAAGTTGCCACAAACGTTTCCAACAAAGTAATATAAGAGGGAGGCACCTGTGTTTCTAGTGCTCCATGTTGCAGAGAAATATCAGCCCTGCAATCTTGCTTTTGAAGAGACCTGGCTGTGGGTATGATAATGGGTGAGCTGCTCCAACCTCATTAAAGCCAGTGGAGAATCTCCTGTGGGTGTTGGGGGCATAGGCTTTGGGCTGCCTGTGTGCTGACAATGGAGCAGATCACTTGGAAATATCTAAACAAAGGGAAAAAACATGTAAAAACCCTACAGTTGCTGAAACAAGGGAGTGGCATCTCCGTGAGCAGAGCAGGGTGCAGATCATGGGTGCTCGTACACAGCTGGGATGTGCCCCTGCAGCTACCCCAGAGCGCTCCCAATGCTGGCAGTGACTTTTCCTCAGCTGACCAGGTGCCCTGCGTGGCTTTGCTTCCACAGTCATTATGTCATCAGCTGGATCGCTTTGGATTTAAAAATAGTTTCAAGCTGGAGTGGTTTGGCCACGGTGGGTCAGCTGGTGGGAAAGGAAAAGCCCCTGTTCTCCACCCACTGGATATTTTGGTGACCTGGTGCAGGCAAAAAGCCAAGGTGTGTGAGTGCAGAGCTTTATCTTGGCTGCACTCGGGTGAAGTCAGCTGGGAAAAACAATTGCTTTTTCATAAAACTTTCTTCCATCCCAGCGCCAACATGTTTCAACGTTCTCTGGGGAACTCGCTGCAATGAGTGACGTAAATGCTCTCGAGAGACCTCCTAATAAAACCATATTTTCCACAGTTACCCCAATTAAGAGAACAGTAGTCAAAGTGGGTTGAAGGTTCTAGTTCAATTAGATGTTTGTGGGGGGACAAGGAGGGTTTGAGAGAAATTTGACATTTCTGTGAAATGAAGTGGATTTGGAATAAATGATATCAATATCCACACTTTTTTGTGTGTGCTGTTGAGGATCCTTGATTTCTGTGAATACTGAGAGTTTTGTTTTTAAGTGAACCTTTTGTTTTTTGCACTTCTGTCCTTCTAGTGCTGCTCAGCCACACTTCCAGCCCATTCCAGCAGTGGTGCTGTGGGCGACAGCTCAGGTATCACATCATGATGAAGATTTTACCATCCTTTTTAATAAATCACTTCACTTTTCCTCTCTGACAGAGGGACAGTACATGACATGGTAAAGCCACCCTGAAGTGACCAATGGCTCTAATTCCTAAAAGAACAAAATACTGGAAATTCACACAATTACATCATCAGGAGCCCTGCAGACCCTCAGGGTAAGGGGATGGGAAGATGCCAGAGCTGTGTGTGCCCCCAGGCAGGGTTCCTCTTCTTGCAGAGGTGCTGCTTCCCTCTCCAGACCCTCTGGGGTGTCAGTGTCTACCCTGTGAGCCAAAATGTTAATAATGCTCCCTTTTCCCCTGCGCTTCTCCTAAAATGAGCATCGTGCTGCCAGTGCAGGTTTTATGGCTGCTCCTTCCATCTCTTCCCCCTCCCATTCAGAAAAGAGGAGCTAAAGGAAACACCTTTGGCTGCAGTGAATGGGTAGCAGCTTTTGTACTTCCCTCTGCAGCCCTTCCCAGCCCAGTGACATGGGGATTTCTGATATTTCCTGAGCAGCTGCTGGATGCTGCACCTTTAGGAGCTTCAGCACTGACTCCTCCACACCCTTTCCCCTTCAGCAGAATTCACACAAAACCAGGGGATTAAAAAAAACCAGCTATAAAACCCAGCCTGGTGCTCACTTGGATGGAGTGACTCTGCTCTCAGTCGTCTGGGTAAAGCTGGTGCAACCTATGTCTTGGAGGCACTTTTGGGGTGAGATGGGCAATTGGGGAATTCAGATAATATATCCCAGTCCCTCCTGAGTTTACTGAAATGGCTTTGTAAATGCAGTGTATGATTTTTACTAAATCGGGGCCTCTGCTAATGATGCCTTTTTTTTTTCTTTTTCCTTTTTTTTTTTTTTTTTCAATATGCTTTTCTTCTAATCCAATGTTAGGATCCAGGTGCTTTCTGCCATCTGCATATGGAGCCAGGTCGAATCAGTCCTGGCTTGTTCTGTTCTTGGTAGCTGCTGCTCCTCTGACACCTCTCAGATCACACTGACAAGAAAAACTTTTATTCCTCAGCCTGTAATTCCTGCCTCCGTGTGTGGGACAAGCTCACACACCTTGTAACTATTTCACTTCAGCTCAGAACTCATCTCCTCATTACCCAGATATAATTACATCTGACAAAGGTATTGAATGCACCGAAGCACAAAGGAAAAAGGCAGAGGGATTAAACTGATACAGGTCTCTCACCCCTGTGAACATTTGTGCCCCCATAAAGAGCTCGAGGAGGAAGAAGATGAATAATTGTTTAAGGATCATAGCCATGATTACAGGGTGTGATTTCTCATATGGCACTTGAAGAAAATAATGGAAATTGTAGAGGAAAATCTATTTCAGTGCTAAGATGGCAGCACAGGAATTTTGTTGTGGTTTTTTTTTCTTTTCCTGACAGGAAACCAGAGAGCCCGATATGTGACTTAACACAACAATTAACTTTGCATTACAGGTGGACTTCCAAAGGCACTTAGGGACAGCCTGACAGCTGCCATGGAGCCTATGGACTTAAAAAATAAAACAAAAAAATGAGAAGAATTAACAGCAATAACATCAGCCTGCAGTTAGGGGAGGGGGTGCACGGTTGATGCCTTTGCTGGGGAGTGATGAGCTGCCATGGCCCGAGGTGCAGGTGGGGTTGGTGATGCCACGGGGGATGTTGGGTCATCCAGGTGTTGCTGGTGGCTGGGGGACACTGCTCACCCCACGAGAACACCTGCCTGCCCTGCCTGCCCCGGCTCCTGGGCAGCAGCCTGCCTGCAACAGGCCTTCAATAAACTTCACAGAAGGTTTACGTGCTGTTGAAAACACGCAAAAAGGTCGTGGCGAGAGGACGGCACAATTTTCTCATAAAAACTTTGCTGACACATGCCAGGGAAAAAAATCAAGAGTGAAGGAGAAGCTGTGGATCACTGGCTGAAACTTGCTTTCCTTGTCACCTCTCCTGTTTTCTTTTAATTAAAAAAGAAGGGGAGGAAAGAATCAACGAAAGTATCTTCTTCTAACAAATTGAGGAAAACAGAAGGTAAACACATAAAGAAATGCCAAAAAGAAAAAAAATTACCTGGGAAATTCCAAAATGAAAGTATTTTGTTTAAAAAATTTCAATTAAGGTTGCTAAGTAACAACAGTGTATCTACTTATCAGCTCATTTACAAAATCTAGGCACTGAAAAGCCAAGACATTAATAGTGGTGGAGATCATAAATCTTATGCTGCTGACATAATAAGCGTACATGCATTATTCTTATCAAGTACAAAGAAAAGTAAATACATATTTCATCACAACAAGCTTAATGCTGACCTCTAAATAAATAGCTGTCTTTCATTAGCAATCTCAAAATAAAACATAAAGCAAACCCTATTAAAAAGAGCCATAAAAATTATGTATGTAGACACTAATGACACATATTGATCAGCTTCACGTGCGAAGCCATACACACGCGTAATTCCGCCACAAATCAACATGGTTATGTGGTTTTTTCCCCTCAGATCAGACATTCCATAATGTTCGCAAGGAAACACAATTATTAAGGATTAGCTAACAGTCAGATGTCAGTTTGATAGATATATATGTTTTAGATAAACACACACATAAGCCTCAGTATTCACCATATCTCTTTAAGAGCACTTTATTATTGTTACTGAGATTAGCAAATTAATATGATTTTAAAGGTCAGAGTTAGGGCTGCCGGGTTCTGGTGGGACATACTGCAGAGGTGTGGTTTATGCTTCATAAAGCTCCATCTCTCTGCTTGGTGCTAATTAGGATAGTCCCTTGTAATCAGTGGCACCATTCCAATTTCCATTAGCTAAGTTTTTGGACTCAAAGGGCTGTTACTTCCATGGTTGCCCCATTTCAGTCGAGCACTTAACCATATGCCAAGCCTTATGCAGGTGCTTAGGCTCTGAGAAGTGCTTATTTTTAAGTGGAGATGGATCATGGGGACCATGCAGGAACATGGAGCAATGTGCTCGTCATACTCCAAAACCCCAACTCCAAGGTGTTTTGTCAAGCACTCTTCACATCTTTCGGGCATTTTGGCTGTTTCCAGGGGACAGACACTGTCCTGCAGCCAGGCCATGTCGGCAGGTGTCTGTGGAGCTCTGACAAACCCAGGCTGGCACAACACAGATGGGATGTCAAGGGCTGAAGGGGAACAGCACAGCTGTCTTGATGGACCAAGGTGGTCCCTGGGGTCATTCATGGCTGGAGTGGATGACATAAATTTGTCAGAGGTTTTAATCAGCATTGTTGGGGCTCCAGGTCCCAGCCTGCCCATGAGACAACGTGCCTGGCTGTGCAAAGATCTCCCAGTTGAGCCTTCCCACGTCACATGAATGGACTGAGACTTTCTGATGGATGAACAACTGATTTTGACTCCTTATAAGCAGCATTTGCTCTGCAGTTATTGCCACAATATATCAAATCCTTTTTAAAAAAAAAAAAAATCCCACCAAGTGCATGGAGGATCATATTGTCCCTGAAAGAAACTTCTGAAAACTCTCAGATAATAGTTAAATCCATTCAGCTTTGAACACTTTAAAAACTGATCAGACCTCTTTCTTAAAGCCCTGAAGTGCTTTTAACTCCCACTGAAGCCAATCAGGGCTCTTTGAAAGCAGTGAATGGCAGAACTAGCCCCTGAAATATGTGAGCCCAGCTACAGAGAGTGGAAGCAGAAAATAGGTTACCCCTCCCAGCACAAAAATGCAGATGTGAATTAACACCACATATGTAATGACATTTAAAAGCTACATTCAGAAAATCTTATTCAGACTGAGGAAGAAATATGAAAGAAATCCATCAACATTAATTTAACTCAGACAAATAACTATTACTCAATGTAAGCCAAATTGCAAGGACTCGTGTATCAGTAAGTTTTAATGATCACTCCATCCCTAAAAATGTTTAGAGAAAAAATGGATAAAGTAGTCCTTTCATTCAACGTCTCATTAAAAAAAAAAAAAAAAAGAAAAAAAAATTAGAGCAAAACTGTACTGAAAAGTGAATTAAAATGTTCATTTTGAAGTAATGAAGAACTATAAAAAAATCTCTCAGGTTCTTAACTTCTCTGCTCCTGGGAGAAAGAGAGGGGAAGCAAAAGAAGTGCGTGTAGCTGTTTGTGTTGTGCAGAAAGTGAGGCTTTTTCAAAGCCTTTCAGCAGTGCTGATGAGGAAAAAAGTTTTTCTTTGAAACTAGTTACATTGCTTCCCTTCCCTGCTTTCCCCTCCCTGTATTTCTTGGATGGAGCACCGAGGGGAGGTGAGAGGAAGAAAATGTCCGTGTGGGCAGAGAACAACCAGGAAGGGAATTCCCTTCAAAATTTCTCCTTTTGTGCCTTTTGAGTAAGCTCAGAAGGGAGAGAAAACGGGGTAAAATGGGGAAACCGCCCCCCCCCCCCCCCCCAGCTTCTTGCCCGGTAACACTGACTCACATTTTGGCTGCCTCCTCTTCCCAATAAACCCCTTCATTTCCCCCACTGCACAAAGGGAAAGCCTGTGCTCAAAGGAGCAGTGAGGATGATGAGAGCAGCATTGGTTCCAGATTAATGCTGAGCAAGGGATGATCCATTAAAATGCTGACTGCCTCCATGGCCAGTCCTTTTCCTTCACCACCGTGGCTGTTGGGCAGTGATTTGCAGTGATGGGAGGAAAGTATTTTAAGGCAGATATAGGGGGAAAGTGTGTGTGTAAGATTTCCATAGTAAAACTGGAGGGAATACCACATAGGTATTCCTATATATTCCTATATAGGCGAAAAACAACACACCCCCTGTGCTATGTATATGTCAAAGTTGGTTTTTTAAAATAAAATGTATGCAAAATAATGGTATTTCAGCCTTAATCACTTTATAGACTATAATTAGTGCTAATCTGTCTAAACATGTCAGTGATGACAGCACTTCCTAGTAGCGAGATAATAAATCAGGGTCTAAGAAGCAGAAAAATTCGGAGGGTTTTTATTTGTTACGATTTGTACTCTGGAAGAAGTAATTTATATCCATTTAGATTCACTTGGATATATTTAGTCTTGTCTGAATTTATCTTTAAAATCTCTATATACGAGATACTGAGAGGGAAAATGCTTTACACCTGCTGATCCCTGTCTGTTTGTTTGTGCCACTCTTTATTTTATGAAAACAAGTGGGTTTTGTTGTTGGGTTTTTGGTGTTTTGTTCTTTTTTTTTTTTTTTTTTTTTGATCCCTTCAAGAGGGTGCAGAGCTAATTTTTAGCTCATTATGGAGGTAATCCTCCCTTGCTTATTTGACTTGGGCTCTTTCCATAACGTCTGCTTTCATGCAGAGGCGCGGGGCGCTCCGTGGATGTAGCAGCGCTATATGTGGTTACATTCACATGTTGTTCACTTAATGAAAGCCTGGCAATTGGCCCGTGTTTGAAACGCATCTGAACCACAGAAAACTACTCAATGCTGTTGCTGTCCAGGAACCCAGAGAGGAGGGAGATGGCATTGTCCCTGCTTTCTTAAGGTTGCTGAGTGGAAAATACGAGGGGGGAAAAAGAGTGCACATGCTTCACTATAAAAACAAAGAATACACAAGGAAATTCTGGATTGTGCACGAAAAAGTCTTAAATAGGGATGAAGGAAAGGTTCTTGCGAACTCTTTTAAACTGCTTTACACTGACTGTTCTTTCTTGGTGCCCTGCTTTTGCCAGGCTCATGGGCAGAAGTGGATGAACTTGTTTCCAGTCCTCCAAGTCAGTCTAAGCCTGAATCCTTGACTCACCTGTGTCCTCCTCTCCTTCCCACAGTAACCAGCACTGGCACCCACTGGGCAGCCCAGGAGCTTCTCCTTCCTGAGAACGCCTCACCTGGAACACATTCTGGTGCTTTTCTCTCTCTCCCTTCATATGTATTTTCAAATTTTTATCATTTCAGCGGTCAGGAAAAAAACCAAACCAAAATAAAAAGGCAAACAGAATTCCTCCCCATGAAAACTACGGAAAAATTTGAATTTTAAGCATCCTCACCCAAAAGCAAAGATGTAATTTTTGTTCACTGCATTTTTCAAAATTATTTCCATAATTTCAATTGAACCACTTAGTCAGTGAAGTGTGGAAAGAGTCAAGAAGGTGTTGATGGGGAACAAGAGCTATTAAAGGAAAATTTAAGTATTAAACCCTTATAATAATTTTGGGGGGAGTAAGTGCAACAGTACAGGGCTGTTCTTCCCTTGGCTGTGCCAAGGTAGGAGCTGGCCTTTCCAAAAGCCATGCACATTCCTCACTGGAATACAAATCCCGTCGTGTGCTGCTTGCTAATGTAAAGATGTTTGTACTGCCCAAATCACAGCAGAAATAAACTGATCTATTCTGAAGCCAACCCAGACCCAAAGGCTTCTTTATGTATTTGTTCACAAGCTGCTGTTTTATTGCGGGGCATGTGTCAGCCAGCAATTCATTCCTTTCCATTTCCAGGGATTTCATGCGATGGGAAGTGATGGGGGGTTTTGAATAAGGCAGCAGAGAAAGCCAAATGCTTGGGGCTCTCAGGAGAGGCAGAGGGACATGGCAGGGAGAGGAGGATGCCAAGGAGAACGAGTACGCAAAAAGCTTCTCAGGGCTCACGCTGTTTGCATCACTGCCACCTCACCAGCAGGTAATGCAATCCACTTGGAGTTGCTTCACGGGGCTGCATCACTACCAGGAACAGCTGAGGTCAGTGGGTGTTCAGGTGGAGATGCCCTGAGTCAGAGAAGACGTCAGCTGATGGAGCAGATCAAGGGGCTAGTTGGGATTTTTTTTTTTTTTTTTTTTTCTTTTTTGGCAAGATGATAGACATTAATCTTCTAAACTACAGCTTGGTGAGATGAAAGTGCTCTTGTACCATAGTGCTCCCAGCCTGTGGATCGAAACCAGTCACACACACACATATACACACAGAGTGCTGTCAGTTTGTGTTCATCTAAGACATTAGAATTTTTTTTTTTTTTAGGCACTTTGAGGCAGCAGCTACATATTTCCAGAAGGATTTGAATGCACAGACTTATGAGAGCAGATTTTCGTCTCCAGCAGAGCCCAGGTCGTGGCAGCTGGAGCTGCCTTCCTCAGGACCCACCAACTGGGCTCTGGTCGTGGGTGTAAGTGCTCACATACCCGACCTTGAGATCTCCCAAAATCCACACCAGAAGAGACTGTGGCTGCACAAGCCTGTGTGTGAGTAGGTGTGTTTGAGAGAGATAATTATTGGGAAAGGCGAGAAAACATTTACCCACTGCTATAAAGTGTTCTCAGTAGACAAGAAGAATCCCTATCCTTTAGCCTTTTAATTGATTTTAATTATTCAAAGCTCTTTCTCTCCCTGCTCAAATAGCAGTGTGATACAATATTGTTGCAAGTATCTCAGAGTCTTTTGAGATACTTAAATATGAATAGCTGGGAAGCTGGTGCCTGCTCTCCCTCTCAAGCACACAGCAAAACCTCGCTGTGCAAGGCAGAGCCCACTGCACAAGAGCCAGATTATTCTAACAGCTCTCTTCATTTCATGGGGATTCGTTTAAGTGGATTCCACACAATACTCTAAAAATGTTATGAGAGATGATTCTAATAAGGCAGAAGCCACTACGGCATTTAAGGGGAATTTAATCTTATTCTTCTACCACAAAAAAAGGAGAGAAGTGCTGACATTTCAGCCCACCACTGGTCTATTTCACAAACATTTCAAACTGTGCTTTTCCATTATACAGCTGTGTATTCCACTTACACACATGTGTGTATTCCATCAAAACCCTTTTTGTCCCCCGTGATCCCCAGTTCAACTTCCTCCTCTTTGAAAAAGTCAGACACAGAGAAGAGTCTGGGAACGGTCTTCACAAACAGAAATGGCACTGGTTTGAGGAGCTGGGGGTCTGCTGAGACCTGGCAGTGTTATCACAGCAGTGAACACTCTGCATCCTCTCCATGCAATCCAAACAGTCAGGAACATTTAAAGTGCATGCTGGCACACGAGGCATGAATGCTGGAGCATGCACAGGGTTATTGCTGTGATTCACTGCTGGATAGGCATGGCTATCCAGTGTAGGCATGGCTATCCAGTGTAGGCATGGCTGTCCAGTCCAGCACAGTTTAAATGCTGGAAGAGACATACTGAATCCATCCTGTTTCTCCTCCCAGCAGTTCTGGCTTTGGCTCTGCTGTGAGAACCCTTCTATGGGAACCTGCCGCAGTCCTGCAATGCACCGGGGCACTCGCATTTCTCACTGACTGGTTTGTAACACTGTGAGCACAGAGAAGAATGTAGGAGGATCATCAAACCCAAGGATTTGGCAGCTAAAGGGTGATGCTGAAATGTTTAGACATGCTCACACACAAGTTCACTGGAACAGTTTGCAAAAGAGGGAGGCCCTATTCATCCCAAGGAACAAAACCTGAAGTGGCAGTAGCCTTGTTGGGAGTGCAGGGCTGCCCAGATGCTTGGGGTATGTCTGGTTCCCTCAGCCCAGCTGGCTGTGCTGAGCCTTCTACCTCTCTTAAGAAGGATCAGTCCCTACACACAGACTGGTTTTCTCCAGAGAATTCACCATCCCAGTTTCCATGCAGTGCTTGGACCACCCTGCTCCTGCATGACTCCACTGCCCTGAGCCACAGACACCCAGGGCAAGGCATGGGGTGCCTGAAGCATCCAAGGGCTCCACTGGGTACACTATTCCCACTGCCTCTCCCACTCTCTGTTGCACAAACCTCCTTTCTGAGGCATATATCTGCCATTATCCTTCCCCGGAGTTGGGTTCCTGGTGTAGCCTTCATCCCCATTTTTATTCCTCCCTCTGATAACATTAGCCCATCTATTTACATCTCAGGTATAAAGGTAATTACCCTTCCAGGCATCCTCTGGAGAGGCTGCTTTTCCAATGTTGTCTCCCTGGAAGAAACATATGGATTAGTGGTGGGCTTGGCAGTGTTAATTGTTGGACTCAATAACCTTAGAGGGCTTTTCCAACCTAAATTATTCTGACTCTACAATAGTTCTCTAACAGTTGGTAGTGAGTTCAATACTCAGCCAGAAGGTGCATATATAGAGGAGTTTGTGGGTTGTGGAAGAGAAGGACCATTTTTCACAGAGGTTTGCATGGTATCCACCAGAAAAAGTCTTGCTCTCATTTGTATTTTTAGGCAATACCTACGGTGCCAAAAGGATCAGTCATACAAGCATTAGCTTTTGTTCTTTGTGTGGTGATGATGGCGTTGGGTGGGATGGTAACACTGTATTGCCTTGGGGGTGCCCCAATTGCCTGTACCAAGTGACAAGGAGCTCAGGGGAGGGGGTACAACCCCTTAGTTTGACATTCCTATTTAATCTGAACCAACAACCAGTTGTAAAGTAGTCCCCATGTAAAAGGAAAAGGGAAAAAATCCAAACTAGGAACCCCAGATCTGAGCCTTGGCCCAGACCATTTTCCTTTCATCCTTATGCAAATCAGACAACTCCTGCTTATTTCATCATGAAGTGGGAGGCAGAGTAAGGCTGACGTAGCCTACAGTACCTCCCAGGAGTATTAGGAAGGTTAATTAGTTAATGTTTCCAAAGTGTTATTATACAAGTGCCAAACAAAACTAACGAGGAAAAAAATGACATGACAAATAAAATAAACAAACATAAAGCCAAATTAAACATAGTTAAGGGAGGTAGCTCTGTGATATTTAGTATGAGATTGTAGAATAAAAATAGAGATCGACGTAATGTACATGATCTACAGAATACTGGATGCAAAACTGATGGCTGGTTGCACTGTATGACCAGATAGACTGATTCTGGAAAGAGAGCTTTTAGTTAAGTTTTAGGCTTTTGTGACAGTGATTTATTTTAATGATACTTCATTTTGCATTTGTGATTTCAAGACCTCTATAAGTTTATGTAAATTCTAGCTGCTAGGGCATGAGATAAAATCATGGCTCTTACTTACTTTTATAGTGTCACATAAATGTGAAAAATTGAAGAGTTGCTCCAGGCCAGCGTGCTACATTTTGACATTGTGAGAATCTGTGTATCCTGCCTACCCTGCTCTGATCAGGGAATGTCTGTGAGAGCGTGTACTGAGCGAGAAACAGAAAGCAAAGGACAAAGCAGCTCACAGTACTGAGGATCCAGAAGCAGTCCTCCTTCATTCCCAAACTATTTCATTATGTGGAATATCAGGCAAAAAGGAGGGAAAAAACCACCTTAGCAGGCATTTCAAGCATATGAAATATTCTCAGTGGGATCCCAATAAGATCAGAATATTTCTCATGATTCTGTCACTTGGCAAACTCAGAATCGATCCTCTCTCCATGCAATCCTCAGGCTGAGATGGGGCTAGTTTGGAGTGAAATTGCATGGTGGAAAACATGCCTTGCTCTGCGATTTTGCCTGGTCTCTGTAATCAAATTTCACAATAATGAAAACTGTAAGTCAAGAAATTGAGGAAATGTCATGAAAAAGAAACCCACGAAATAAATATGTACTGAATAAATCCATCCACATTAACTTGGGAGAAACAGGAATAGTGGCTAGCGCAGCACGTCTGCTTTCTCAGCTGATCACTGAATCACAGCCCGACTTTGAGCACATCACTTAAATCTTGCTTAGCTTTGGGTTTCTCCTCCAGGAAGGGGAAAGAACAAAGGACACGTGTGCCAGGCTCGCTCTGAGCTGAGCCGCAGTGGCTCCTGCAGCCCCCGGGCTGAGCAGGAGGGAGATGCATTCCCGAGGATGCTCTCCCAGCACACCCAAGGCAGCGCCACATTTCGCTTCGCTGATCTTCGGGACTGGTGGTGACAAAGGAACTGCAGCGAGGACAACACCCCTTTGCACCCTGGGATGCCTCTGGGCGCATGGAGCCTGTTGGCTCTTTGCTCCTGACATCCTCTGTTTTTCCTGATGACAAGCCCCAGGCCAGCTCTGCATGTGCAGAGTAGCCGGGAAGGCTCTACATGGGAGGAGCTCGGTGTATTTCTGCTCTTGCAGTCATTCCAAGGGACTGCTGGTGGCTTTAAGAACACATTGCCATTGCAGCGTGTGGCACCGTGTGTCTTTCAAGGCTGAGCTGCACGCTGCAGTCTGTGCTGGGAGCAGTGCCTGCAGAGCTGAAACCACCGAGGCTCCTGTGGGTTTCATTCAAAATCCTTGCAAATGTGACGGCAAAGTCCAGGGAATGTGCCAAGCTGTGTCAGTCGCACCAAGCTTTACACGCTCAAACTGATCAAGGATGCTTGCAAGAGTTTCTCCCCCAAAATGGAAACCTGGCAGCCCCTGCCTTTCCTCAGGGTCAGGGGACAAATATCACTGATTATCAGTGGGAAGCGTGTGTCATGCAAGTTAAAAATTAGTAAGACATAAAAATGAACCTCTGCACCCAGTCGAGGGTCGAGGCCCCAGGAGTCCTTCTGGTACTACAGGGAATTCTTTAGGACAGTCCTACTCAGATTTAGTCTACATGCACTGAAATCCAGTGTCCCCAACTATATGATGTCCATTTTCCCCCAAAAGGGATATTTCCTGCAGTTGCTTTTTACTGCCTGCAACACATTTACCCCCTTTCATGCTGTACTCAAATTCACATCCTTTTCCTCCTCCGTCCCACGAACTTGCAGAGCATCAAGCTGAAGGGGTTTAGTCTATTCTCCATCTCACAAAAGCTGTGCTTAATGGCTTTTCCTTATCTAAGCAGTCCTGTAGATGCCATTCCAAGGGCCTCTATGCGATACAAGCTGAGGAAAGTGCAGAGCAGGATAGATTAAAGGAGACTCTACTGAGTTCAGCCTTCTGAATTTGGCCCATCTCTTCTCTCTGACATACACATCTTCTGTACATGGTAGCAACACTCACAGTGCTCTGCAAAGGAGGAGAGAGGAAGGGGAAAGAAAATGTGATTATGAAACATCAGAGTAGATCTGATCATGTCAAATTCCTCTGGAGGAAAAGACAGAGAGAAAAATTACCAGCATGGAGTACTTGAAGTCAATAAATGAATTTTACCCGATTCAACAGAGGCATCAGGGAAATCACTCTTGATTTGCCTTTGATAGGTTGACAAAATCTCTGTTAAGTTTTCCTAATGTGTTTGTAACTAGGCTTCCAAATACACTGAACCCAGGCCAGATCTCAGCTTAATAGGACCATCCCTCCGTGTCAATCAAATTTGTAGCTGGTGAGAAAAATGAACCTTTTTTTTGTGCCCCTTGTTCTCAAGTTGGGCAAAGAGCCCAACCTGTCTGAGGTTTTACTCTGCCAAGCTTCTGAAGGAAAATTTACTAGCAGGAATGAAAATGCCCCATGGCTGTCTGTGGCACAATGAAGCAAGTCAGGCCAAAAACTGCCCCCAGAAGTTTTCATGTGGCATCTGTTGGAGTCAGCAGTGCTACCGTGTAGGTGAGCTGAGGGCAGAATTCAGCTTGCTGATAACGGAATTAGGCATTACAAAATGAAGGTATGTTCTGCTCTCTGTGTCGGCAACATTAATGAATTAATTCACTACTTAATTAATATACAAAGCCACAGAGTGCTGTTGGCAAATTAACTGTCAGGAAGACATGTCGCTCCAAGGGTGGTTGGGTATTTCTTTTTTCTTCCCCCGGCTTGTGTCAGGGGCAGAGATCACGTTAGGTGCTGAGTCATGGACTTATAATGGGTACTGCTGGGAGCTGAGCTCTTTGGAAAGGAGCTGCTCTTGTCTTCTCCATCTCTGAACACGGGAAACAAAGGTCAGAACTCCATCCAATGTGAGGGACTGCAGAAACAATTCTCCCTCTATTCAATCCTGCAGTGACAGTCAATGCCCCCTCATCTGCTCGTGCTTTATAGTTGAGAAATGAGATTATTTATATTAAAAAAAGGCTAAATATATTATAACTCAGTGTCATAACTGTAAAGAAGAGCTGATAATCTGACTGCAATGGTAATATGTGAATCTGCATCTGAATTTTCCCCAAATCGGGTTAGAATTTTTTAAAGGGGCCTAGATTCAAAGCAAAGCAGAATCCTGACTGCTTGCTGTTTTAACAGAGCTGATATTTCTGCCTCTGTAAAAGGTCTGAACTTTCTTGAATTGCTTGAACTTCTGAACAGACTGACACTGGGTAGGAAATGAAGAGCAGAAGAGCAGGCAGTTCTTTGACTGTCAGATTCAGCTCAGGAGTGAGCTCAGGACTCAGCTTCCTCTTTGATCATACTTTTAGTTCTGAGCTCAGAGGACACCCCAGCTCCCACAGCTTCAAGTAAAGCCCCAACTATTCTGTATGTTTCCACAGAAATTGCATGAATCAATGAAAACTTCGGTCAAAACTGAGCTCTGGAGCACTTGAAAAGATTTGTAAATCTTTGTTAAATTGCATATTCATTAATCAAATCTGACACCTGGAAGGGTGGAGTGGGTTGGTTACTCACTGCACCCACAGCTCAGTACCCAATCCAAACCTCACTGATTCCTCTGGGAGCTGTTCCATGCATTCCTCTAGACTTAGAACAAATGCTTGAATGGCAACTAGTCCGGGATCTCTTTTCCATGTATGATACAGATGAGGGTACTAAGGAGAGGAGACAGTTGTTTACAAGGAATGCTGCATCTCAGAGCAAGGGGAAGACATGATTACAGAAAAAAAAAACGCACCAAATGTTTTGCAAATCTGACTCTCTATCAGAAAAGCAATTTCACAACTATGTAAATACACAGTTATTCTGTGCAAAAATTTTTTTAAAGCTCTGTCTCTCTAATTGCACAAGAGGCTCCTTTGCTGCAATGAAAAACATCTGCCATCATTTACAGCAGACTCCCAGTGCATTTGCACTGAGCTCTCTCTTACAAATGCAGAGGAATATGGAGTGGAGGAACTCGATTTGTTGACTGGATCAGGAATTTCTACAGGGCAAATAGAGTGGGGAGAGCTTAGGGGGGACTCTCATCCACTGTCCACTCTGCTTAGGGCCTGATACCTCTGTCAGAGCCACAAATGATCAAGCAGGTGACAGAGCCTTCCCACCTTTCAAAATTTGTCTCCGTGGACTTTCTCCATTCCACATGAAAAAGAAAGATTATCCCCTTTTGCAGTAAAGCTTCAGATGAAGCAGAGTCTACTATGCTCTTAGCCAGTTATTGCATGTCACAGAATATTAAAGTTGAAGCTGATTAAAGACTTTCTGCAGGAAAAGCAGAGAGCCACAGGCACAGGTCGCAGACAGGTGGACCCTAAAGTGACTGGAGGTAACTGGTACCTCTGTGTTGACTTCAATGAGCTCTGGACAACATCTAAGGTTGACAGGGGCTTGTATATATGAATTTTAATACTTCTTTGGCATTAAAACATGGGATGAGAGAAAACCTGCTAACACTGAATGGCTATAAGAAAATTAGTAAACTTGAAAAAAACTCCTCCATGAACCAAAAATTAATTGACAGTTAAGGAAGTCTTTCCACTGAACAAAAATAAAAATTGTATGAGAGCTATGCAAGCTGCTGCAACTGAAGTGCCTTTCTGCCCTCGTTGATTGACTCCTCACTTTGACAGCAGTTATCACTTAAAAGGATGTGCTCCAGGTCACAGCTGATATCAGCAGGACACTTTTTAGCCTTACCTGCTTGACAGACCTCCAAAACTGTAAGGGATTTGCTATGAGGTTGGTGATCTGAGTTTTTAAAATTTAATCATAATTGTTTTTCTGTATCAGTTCTTTGTTTCACAGACTTGTAGCTTTTGCATTTGAAACTATGGCAAAAATGTGTTTCTAGAGTGCAAAAATAAAAACAATCTTGGTAATCAGAAGGGGAGATACTGACTGTTCATTTGACTCATCTGCCAAGACAATAGACATTGTGTTTTAGAGCTGTACCACTCTAAATGGCACAGCTACTGATGTAACTGTCTGCATGGAGCTGAGTCCTGCTCCTGCATCACATCCCTGCTGCTCCCTTCCTGCCCTGGCCTTGCAGCAGGGAGATGTGGACTCCTTTAATCCTGAAAAAGAGGAGCATGGAACCGTGTGCTTCCGTGGTTGTGGTTCCACCGAGGAGCAAGAGCCTGTGTTAGGATTTGAGCCTTGGTTTGAAGTGGGTGGACACAATAGGTGCTGTTTTAGCTGAAAGCTTCTAATCAGTTCCTGGGGGAAAGAAGCAGAGAAGAGAGCCAGAGTATGAAGCATTTAGTTGACTGATAAGTATAAAAGATGATCCTCTGCAAGTGTGGTTGGTTTTGAAAAAGCTTGGGGTAGGCTTTTCTAGTATCCCTGTGAAGAAGAGAGAGGTGATGTAGGTGGATGAAATGGACAGCAACGCATCAGTTTTGAAATCTAACATGAAGGGTTCCCTGTGGAGAGCCAGAAGGTTTTATTTTTATCTAGTTTCTTAGAAAACAGCTACTTCAGAATCAGCCAAAAGAAATCTGTTCTGGACTCGGTAGGCCACAAGGTTCCATCGATTCATACCTTCAATTCACACTGGTGTCAAACCCAGTTTGTCAAACCACTACTATCAACACACTTACTTTAAAAGACAAATAAAAAAAGCCCGGCGAAATGTCCTAATCTCTTGCTTGTCTGGGCTATTAGCAACTTCTGAACTAATGATGGGTGAACCTCCTAAGGTCTGAGACGTCAACGAGAGTTATTGGTTTGGATCAAGGACATGGTATGACCCAGATAGATTTCAGACAGAAAGGTAGATCAAAATGTGGGTCAGGCAGTTGTTAGTGTTTCTTTAAAGATGACAGAGGAATGGTTTTTAACACTTCCGAGGAGTTTTGTTGGTGTTCTTATGTACGCTCTTTGTTTAAAAAAATAAATACATTTTTCATGCCTTCAAAATTCCAAGCTGCAGAAAATTTCCTCTGGTGATGAGAAGCATTCAAAACAAAAACATGTGGCCTGATTTGTCTTTTATAGAAATCAAAGGCTGTATTCTAAAGAGACTTCCTTTACCACACAAATGTAGCAGATGTTTTTTAAGATTATAGCTGCACAAGCAATCTATGGTTTGAATCTCAGAAGCATTTAAAGTTTTTTTTAGAGGAAGAGTTTTTGTGTTACACTGTGATAAACTGCAAGTGAGTAGGAAAGGGATTGTCTGAGACAGGTAATTAAGGTGACAGTGTACAGTAAATTTGGCCAGCATTGTTTTCATTCAGGAAAATAAAGTTAAAAATGATCAGACCGCCTCAGTCTAATGTTTTGCTAGTGGGTTAATTAAAACACATTTTCAATGCCAAAGGTGAAGAGATTAGATCTATGGTAAAAGCAGCCCAACAAACAATATGGCCAAAAGTGTGCATTTGCATATGAGTTGTTAATACCACGTGATGTTGTTTCCATTATTGTCGTCCCCAGCCCAGCCCTTGTGTGTGCACTGGAGCCAAGGGCTGGGCTGGAGCAAGTGGCTGATCCTATGGAGGTGCATCAGGAGGCTTTGCCAGTGGGTTCAAAGTCGCTGGGTTAAGCTTCAAGCAGAAGTGTTAGGTCTTATTCCTGCTTCCTTGCTGTAATAATGTTCTTTTCTCTAACTGTGGGAGCTTCTGCAGCTCCTGAACAACCGGCTGACCATCTCAAGAAACTTTGAATCCTGGTCACCTGTGGGGCACTGCTCTGACAGTCTTAGAGAACTGGTTTCTGAAGTAATCTGAAATGGGAAGTGGGGATATAAACCATGTCTACCGCCTTTTTCATGGACCTAAAGAGTATTGATCACTGTATTTTCGAGAGAGATTATTGAAAAATAACTAAGTAAATGAATGAATAAATAAATAGACAGGAAAAGATGATGAGTGAAAAGACAGATCATGCAAGGGGAAAGCCCTAAGAGACTGTGTGTTTCAACATCCAGGACTATCTGCAGCAATCAGCTGCATGAGCTGTTGCTGGGTGGAAATTCAGGCAGGGAGCATGAACTCTGCTGTGCCTGGGACACAGGGACAGTCCTGGCTGCTTGCTTTAACATCACCATCAGCTCCAGCCACCATGGAAAAGAAACTGCTTGGTCACTAGCAGAGGAGGTGGAGAACACTGGACTTTGAAAGTCAGAATTAGATATCACAGCTTCTGCTCTCTCGGTAAATGTGAGAGTATTGCTGGCAGGAAAAACCACTCTGTCATTCCAGGATGGCTCTCCCATCACAGCATTTTTGTGAACTATTAACCCACTCTTTTCAGGAATTCAGTGATGGGTGGTGATATGACTTAGTCCTGCTTCTCTGATGAACCCTGCTGAGGAGGACACTGGGCATTACCTTGCCCAGGGCTCAGTGCAGTGTGAGCCATCTCTTCGAGGTGTGAGCCATCCCACTGTGTCTGGTGGGATGTGAGCTGTGATTGCCTTTGTGTGGCTTGGGAAGATGTTCCTCCTCTGTGCTTATCCTCTGCAAATCCCTCCTCATTTGCCATTTCTTTACTTTTTTAGAGAAACTTCTAAATGTAATATTTCTATCCTATTTAGGAAGATTTAATCCCAACCTATGGACAAGGGGAAAGCAGTCAGGAAAGGAGAGGGGGGGTGACAGAAGGAAGGCAAGTGTACCCTTTAATCCTGTTTTTTGTGCCAAGTCACTCATGTTGTCTGACGGAAGTGTAACTTTCGTGTTTTGCTTCCCTCAGTGTTGGGCAATCCATCCTGAACACACTGCAAACATATTTGGCCCGTGCTTGCACTCTCACTGGTTTTTCTGATGCTTGCGGTTGTATATTAAGGGTATCTTCTCTGCACAAATGAGTTGCTGTTTGTTTGTTTGTTTGTTTCTTGGGCAGGGGAAGAGCAGAACAATCTGCAAACCAGGGGCAGGTTTCCTGGTGCAAGGGGTCAGGCACAGGGAGGAAGGGAGAAGTGGAGGGCAGGGGCAGGGAAGCAAAGGGCACTGTCGCTTCCCCATTAGCTCCAGCACTTCTGACATTTGCTCTGCATCGCATAGCGGGGACCAGCTGTGTCACTGGCCCGTCTCCTCTCCTCAGCACTGAAGCTTTAACCCATCTCTAAAAATACAGGGAACACGTTTTGTCAAAATGAGGAAACTTCTCGTGTTGGAAGCATTTGTGAAAACACAAGATGGTTTTCTGCACCAAAAAAAGGCATTGCTAGAACAACTTTCTGTGTGTGCTGATGCTCTTAGAGCGTGTATTTCAGAAAAGAAAGCTTGGGGTTAATTACCCTTTTTTTTTCTTCTTTTTTTTTTTTTTTTTTTTTTTCATTTTTCCAACAATGATGGAAGTTTTGTCATTTCTGAAATGTTCACATTTATGAAATTGCCAAGTGACAGCAGATACCACCCAAGAGAAATTGTTCGTTACCTGAATGATTGCTCCATAGTACAAACTGGCGCAATTTTGGAAGTTTCAAGAGCAGTGCTAATTTTTAATAGTGCCAACATTCTAATTGCAAAGCATCACTACCAGTACATCATCCACTAGTAGATGCTTTTTCTCTAAAGATTGGAGAGGACCACCAGTGTGATCACAAAATTTTGAGCTACCAGGCAACAATTCTGTACCAAGTTCTGGCTTCAGTTACATGAATTAAAATAATTTCCCATTCCAGGCTTGCCAGATTTTCTTTTAGAGGTATCATGTAGACACATCCATATTTTCCCCTGGTGGCAGGGTATAACATGATTTATTAACAAGGCTGGACCTAGATGATGGTGTTTCTGGTCTCTTTGAGACAATGGCAGCTGGTCCTGCTTCCAGGACTTGGTTTTCTTGCTGTTCTCATTCACTTATATGAGGTTATATGCTGTGGCCCTGAATTACGAGAAAACACCTAAAAATGAGCCACAGCCCAATCCAAAGGCCATCACACTCCTTCATAGCAGATCATTGTTCCTACACTGTTAAACCATGGGAGGAAGGTTTGTCACGACTCTGGCAGAGCTGAACTGTCTAGAGCTGACATCTCACTAAAAGACATCTCCATTAACTCAGGCCAGCAAGAGTCCCTGCCCTATTTAATTCAGGCTTCCTCACTCTTTAAATGAGACGTTTACTGGAAGACTTTACAGCATTGCTTTCAGGATGCTGAGTGCAGAGAAACAGTGTTGAGGGGAAAAGAGAAAATGGAAATGTGAAAGGAGGCAGAAAGTCTGTTGTTGGTGAAGATCAGGGGGAGGTTAAAAGTAAAAGACCAAATCCTTTGTATCATCTGTACTTTCCTCCACAAATCTCTATAGACATGATCTCAGAATGGGTCCAAAATAAATAGAAATTATCTAGTTAAGTAAATCCTGAGAGAAAGCAAGATTTAGAAATTTAATATCGTGCCTGTTAAATATCTGACCTATTCCTTTTCCCCTGGTAAGTAAAAAAAAGACTCAGGATGCTGATGATAAGGCTGAGAAATAGAGTTATAATTTCAGCGAGAGTGGAAACAACCTTGAGTCTGATGGGTTCTTCAAAATAAACTTCAGTGGCGCCGGAAAATACCAGTAAGAATTGCTGGACAGGGGTAATAGATTTCCTTGTGTGTTTCCAGCATTGTGCCCCATCCCTTCTCTCCAAGAACCAGCCCTAAGGAGGAACAAGGAGAGCCAGGGCATTTCCCACCTAAATTTAAATATCTAGCTGAGGTACTCAAGGTTTGCTGATTTTTCTAGACTCCTATTGCAGTCAGTAAAGAGACCAGCCTTGGAAAAATGTGATCCTACCTGGGATATCTTGTTTTTCTCCATAGACCAGAGAAAGGGTCTAGGCTGCTGGTGTCATTAAACCAGGTATAATGAGCCTGGATACAAATCAGCAGCAACAGACCCAAACTTCCACCACCCAGCTTGAAACTTTTGCTGGCAAACTATTAAAAAGTGTGTGTAAATTCATTACAAATTCTGCTTGTATTCTCAACTACTTCTATTAGTTTCCCAGGAATACTGTAGCAAATTATTTTAATGAGAGGGAAGTCATGGGAACATCTGGGGTTTTTATTGAAAGCAGGAGAATTCTATATGGCTTGAAAGAAAGACTGAATAATTTTGTAGGAGATAAAGCTTTGTCAAATGTACTCATACATCAAAGTATGGGGAGAAAAGAACTTACTGAAACCTCTGGCCTGTGCTGTTTAAGGATGTAGAATGAGTGAACTATTATCTCTTATGGACTGAAAGTCTATTAACTGAAATAAAATTCTGAATTCTTACCTCCAAATATAATAATTCAGAAATCTAAAACTCTTCTAATCAATGAGCTAAAAAAAAAATAAATCATCAACAAGGTCTAGTCAAAATAACTTAGATTACAAATAATTGTCATGAACCGCTCAAGATATTTCTTTTTTCACAAAGCATCTGTAGCTAATGATTTGAACAGCATCATAATCTGTGGACAATTTATGAAGCAGATAAAGCAGTAAAAGTCATCGATCAATGACTCTGCATTGTCAGAGACTGGCAAGAAGCTCCAAAAAGGAAAACCAGTTCCTGCTCCCAGCTGTGAGCAGAGGTCAGTGGTGGTGTTTGACCATTGCTGACCAGAGCGGGTTAAAAGGAACTTTGCAGCTGCAAACAGAGTGAGCTTTCCTGTGGGACTGATTGCCTCTGCAGGAGGGCAGTGATAGAGCTCTGCCTCATGGCTCTCCTGGGGCTGTGCTGGGGTCAGGCCTCGAGCAAGGCAAGGGCAATGGCTCACTCCTGGCTGTGCACTCAACCCTACTGTGCAGCAGTGAACCTGGAACAACAACCCACCCCAAAACAGTAATTGATTATCAGAGTCTGTTTAAAAAACCACTGTTCATCTCCTGTGCCAGCAGCCCAGCCCTGTGCTCCATGTGTGAGAGGGTTTTTGAGGGGCAGCAAGTCACTGGCTGGCTCCTGTTTGAGTATGCATGCTGAGGACATCCTGTAGCACAAGTCTACACGTTGCTCTTCAATTAATTTTCCATTTACATCCTCCTGTACCTGACACATTCTGTTTGCATTAAGAATTAATATTTGCAAGACTAATGGAGCCATCTTGGGCATCAAGGAAGAGGCAAAAAAAGATGAAAAAGATGGGAGAGAGACCCCAGGGGAGGGAGAAAAAAAGAAAGTATGTAGTCCTTGAACAACTTCTTTCATTCTCAGTAGAAGCAAGTGTTGTGTTCAGCAGCCATCTCAGTTAATTTATGTTGGGCTGGTGACTATGCATGGCTTATCTATAGAATTAGATGATCCCTTCAGAGTTACTTAAAAAGAATAAAACACTCAGGCAAATTAAAAAAAAAAAATCATATTTTACTAAAATCCCATTAAACCGTCACACCCTCTTCTTTCTGGCACTATTTCCTTGGCAGAATAGTTGAGCCTGATACTGCAACAAGAGACATTAGTTTTCAGCTGAGCACCTTGCTTCCCTCATCTTCATTATGCTCAGCTTTTGCCCCCTTCAGACCCAACTGACACGTACCCAAATTATGACTGGGAGCATAATTTTGCATATGTATCTCTACATGGTCCCTGCCAGGTACAACATTTGCCTCAAATCAATATGATTCTCCATAGAAAATTGTTTGCCTGGGTGCTACATTCAAGGCATTTTGGTAAATAAAATACACCCAGGAATAAGAGCCAAAGCCAGCAGGTGGACAGCATATATGCAAGTAAACTCATTTATCCTCTCAAAAAAGTGGGAGTTGCATGTGCACTGCTCCTTGGCCATACTGCAACCACGATCCATTCAGGGAGAGGAGTTGGAAAGGGCCAAATTCATGCCAGAGAACAGCTTAGCAGTTGACTGTATAAACAGTTTTGTTCTAGTCCTGGGAACACTTCCAGACACGTTTGAATTTACTAATTTAAATGTAGCCCTGAAGTTCCAATGCTTGCAATACCACTCCAACATTTCCCTTGTGAGCAAAGGAGAGGTCACGTGGGCAAGATCATAACCACATCGCTTTAATAAAGCAGACAGTAGAAACAAGCAATTATAAAAAAGCAAAACTTACTTAACAGCATGAGAACAGGAACCCTTTTACAGAATTGGTTTACATTTTCTGCATAGCAATGCAGTGTGTTCCTACTGCAGAGGGTTACAGTCTTTCCTAGTTAGGAGTGTGAGTGGAAAGCACATATTCATCTCTCAAATGTTACCTGAAATCAAGTTATTATTCTTTATTTTAATAAACAACATTCCTAGATGCATAAGAAGTCATTAAAAATCATTATTAATATCAGGAAGCAAGTCAGAATAAAATAAGCCCTCTGGACCAATATATATTCCTAGGGTGGAGGCAAACGTTTAATCAAGGTGCTGGGAACTCCAGAAAAAGAAGTAAGAGAGAAGGGTAAAAAGGAGGAAGAGTCTTAACATGAGAGAAATCAAGCAAACCTGGAATTTGACTTCAGACTTGATTTCAATGATTTTCTCAAGTTCAGCTTCAATTTTTCTGCCTTTTTTTTTTGTGCAGCAAATGTTTGCATTTTCTGTGTCAAGCTAAAGAGTCCAGATGAAAACGGCAAAATTGGACACTGCAGTGTAGGTTTTCACATGCATCTTCCATTTCTGCAGACAAGTCTAGATGCAAATATTTGTAGTCTGTAGAAGTAGTTTGGCAACCTAATTTATAAGCATTAATGGATAATTGTTAGTAATTAAATGTTTGACTACCCAACTGGGCCTACAGATCAGGTTGCTAGATTTCCATCTGCTAATAGCTGTGTGCATGGGGGATCCCAGGACTGGAAATGGGAGTGAAGACAGGGATTTACAAGATGCAAAACTGAACGTGCAAATATGAAGCTCAGTCTGCTGATCAGCTAGAAAACATGAAGCTTCATCTATCTATTCTGCTTGCAATTCTTTGCATTCCAGACTGCAGTGTAAATGCCTGCAGATTTAAATATAATCCATTATATTAGGGATCAATGAATTAGATCAGTGTGCAATTGGAATTCCCTCTCTGCTTTTATAGACTGCAGGTAGGCATAGGTCACTTCTGCTCTTTAGTCCTACATAACCTTCCCATATTGAAATTTGCAGGGCATGTAAAGACAAGACCCTCTCCTGGATCTACCCCTACTTCTCTGATCGATGGATCTCTGCACCCGTGGAAACTGGAGGAACTATCCTGGGAGTCAGGGAAGGTGCAAACCCTGTCCAGGCGGGCAGCACTGCAGTGATGGTCACAAAGGAGTGCCCAGCAGTTTTCTGTTTGATATCTGAATCTGTAACTCTCCTTAAACAATGAAGGCATATCATTAATTTCTTTCACAGAGGCCATTAGTAGCATGAATGCATGTAAAAAGACCTGATGGACCTGGCACGGATAAAAGATTCCAGTTCCTGGTTCTCTTGTTGCCTTCAGTTCATAGGTTGCTTTTGCCCATCCTGGAGGACAAATACAGCGGAAAAAGAGTCCAGAATTATGTCAGTTTTAAATGGATTTACATCAGTCTTCTGTTTGCCTGCAGACATGGTTATTATACAAAGATTTCCTGACCAAAGATTTGCCTCAGCTGAGCTGTCTGGGTGAAATACAGAACCAGAGATATGAATAACACAGTCTACTATTGGACAGTACCTATTACTGTTTGCATTTAAGTGCCCTGGTTGCAGTGAGATCCCATAGAAGAGAGATGACTCCTTGCAGAGACAGCAGCTCTCCAATATCCCCATCCTGAGAGGGAGGTCTTGTCAAATGGTGGGAGGATTCTTGAAGTCTGACAGAAAGCAAGATTCCCATCCTTGGCAGCATGGAGCAGCACAACTACTCTACATCAATAAGTAATCCGATCACGAGAAGCAAAGGTTAATGACTAATCTGTTTACCTGAGCTTCATTAATCAAAGATTTACTAGAAGTCAGAATCCTATTGCTGCTCAGGCACAGACAGCTTTGCTTCCAGGTTAAAATAGGCAACTGTGCAAATGGCATGAACCTTGTAACTCAACACAGAGCAATTTTCTCAGTGTGTGGATGACAAAGGGGAGCATCAAAGAGAAAAGGCGCTAATCAGAAGGGATTATAGCTGGGCTGTGTGGAGCAGAGGGAAAGCCTCAATCTTCAGTGATGTGAAGAAGAGTTTGACTATGCCTAGCAGCAATATCATCAACCGTCTGAAATGATTATGGGGTGTTTTTATGTTGTGAAATATTATCTTGTTCTCCATGACAACTGACACCTCGATAATAGCACCTGTAAAGATTTAAAAGTTGCCAGAAGACTTCCAAAAACATTATGCTAAATATCCAGCACAGGGATCTGGGAAACAGTTTGGATCACAGGGACAGAACCACTGGAGAATTGGCCTGCCTAGCCTTTCCCTAGGAACAGATATGAGGCATTCTGGAAAATACATCTAATCTTAGATCTTTATGTCTGTTGTGATAATTAATGTCCACATTATGGCTCTAATTGCCCTGAGGTGAAAGGCACTAATGGAAAAATGAATAACAGTTTAGGCTTTTGTGTTGACTATTCTTTGTGCAACTTTATTCCAACAGTTTTGTCTCTCCAAAACCACCAGAGTGACAGTCCAGTTTTCCCAGGGAAAGCTCTAGAGGTAGAAAACTTTCCAATGGGCCCAGTTCTCCAACTCAGACTCACTCAACAGTTTCAGCTCCAGGGACTGAAAATGTGGACCTGAACAGAGCAAACCAGATCAAAACAATTTTTTTTTCCTATGCAAAGTTGGTTCTTTAAATACAAGGGACAGTAAAGCCTTTTTGTATAGTATTGTCACTGTGCCAACTGATGTGACATCAAAAAATATATGCAAACCTAGACACGGGTTAAAAAGATAAAGAAGAAATATGTTTACCCAAGCTAGAGAGTGCAAGGCTCTATAGTGGCCTGAGGTCCCTTTTCTCAGTCTCTTGTCTCATGATTCCACTATTGTTTCCAAACTGGTAGACAACTGCACTAAGCAAGGAGAGAGTTAATTCAATGATTTCTCAAGCCCAGGCTTTGCAGTTACCACTCCAGTCATGGCAGAAGGGCCAGTGTGTAAGTTACACAGGACTGTGATGATACAGAGCTACAGAGGGGCTGTGGAAAATGGGAGACAGAGGAGTCAAAGACCAGACCTCTCCCAGGATGCAGCTGCAAAGCCATCTACTCACTGGAATACATTTTTTTAATGCCATGTGTTGTGAAGTAAT
This sequence comes from Anabacerthia variegaticeps, assembly GCA_035583185.1. Classification (NCBI taxonomy): domain Eukaryota; kingdom Metazoa; phylum Chordata; class Aves; order Passeriformes; family Furnariidae; genus Anabacerthia; species Anabacerthia variegaticeps. Next base: position 4,702,169 of record JAWWEW010000051.1, on the reverse strand, counting down.
TAATTCAGGGCCAGGTTATGATTTCTTTTTCATTACCTTACTTCCTCCGTTCAAATGCAGGGCTTAGAAGCTCTTCTGGTCTGTGTCTGCCTCACCCCTGTGTCTGGAGGCTCTGAGAGGGATGAGCTGGGAGAGGTCCCAACCTCAGCTGGGATGTGCACCAACAGGGGATCAGTATGCAAAGAGGAAGTGCACGTATCCTACATTTAACATTTTAAAAGTATCTAAAACATTTCCTAAGGTTCTGAACTTCCTCTTCTCTACCACACACCAGCCCACAGACCCATGAAGGGCTGTTCTTATCAAGTGCAGCACCTCATTTTCTCAAGTGTTTTTCAACCACCAGCTTCTTATCCCACAAAACTGAGAGAAAATGTTGGTTTGCAGAGGAAGATGTTGGCCAGGTGCTCCTGCTGCTTTATCTGTGCACCAGGCATGGATGTCATTATCAGCATGTGGCAAACCTGGCATCATTGTTTGGCATCCCTCAAGTTCAGGAGGAATGATGTGACCTGACAAGGAAGATTCTGTTTTTAATAAAACATATTTTGGCTATAGGCAATGCTACTCTTTCCCCGGAGAGAATTATCAGTTTCATGTGAAGCTGCTTTTTGCATGCGTGGCAGAGAAGCTACAGAACTGCACAGACTGGGATCTCCCTGTAAAGTGGGAAAAGATGTCTGTATAACCACAGGTGCACCTTTGCAACAGAAATGATTTTTAAAGGCATAAGTTCTCATTTCAACATTGAAATATTTTGCGTAATTTTAATTCTCTTTCTCTCTTTCCATATATATTTAATCTATAGCTCAAAGAATGCAGGAAACTAAACCACTCACTAAATAGACCAATAAAAGTAGGAATATATAACTAGATGAGCAATTGGATTTTGTTTTGAAGAGATTGAATCAAAATGAGTATGACCAGCACTTGGGTTGTTTTACTTGGGACTGTGTCCTTTAGCTTGCTAATGGAATACAACCAAATAAGAAACCCACATTTTTCTTAGTAAGAAAAAAGGATGGTAAGGTCTCTGTGCAAGGATCAGGGCTTTCTTTCATGGACATAGAGTGGGAACTGCATAGGGGATGGACTTAAAGAAATCTTTGGAGCTGGCTGGCTAAGATTCTGTCATATTGATCATTTACCGCCACCAGGCCTTAACTGCATGGTTAATGACATGCTACAGAATTACATTCTTCACATAAGTTTCTTTTTTTTTTTTTTAAATCAAAATGTATATACATATATAAAAATATATCTTCTTCCTCAGAGACAACTACATTATTGCTGGCAATAGGAATTAATGAAAGATGCTGCAATCCTTGAAATCAATGTAGTTACGTTGATTTATACTGGTGTAGGAACTAACCTTTGAGTTCAAAACAAATTTAATGATGTTAGAAGAAAAAAAAAAACCCTAATAAATATACATAAGACAAAATTATCAAAGTGTCTAAATGATTTAGCATAAAACCAGGCTCCAGATTACTTTTCTATGCTACAAAATTTTAAAAAGAAATGTCTATTCTCCATCAGGTGAGAGACACCAGGGGGGACAACCAGCATAACCAAACCCCCAGCAGTTGGGGCAACTGTAAAGAAGAAATAAGAAAATACTCAAGCCTTTGCCCAGTGCGGTGTGGAACCATCCTCTCTGTATTCCCATATAATTCACAGTCATTATTTGTACAAAATGAAACCTCTCTGAGGAGAAGAGCTGCCCCCAGCCATCCTTTGGCTGAGCCTGGTGGGGAAGGTGCTCAGCGAGGGCATTCAGGAGCAGCAGGTTCCCAGGGGCTGATTATGCTCTGCATTCAGGGTATTTCTGGCAGCACTCGCAGGCTCATAGGGAATTCGGAGCAGGGAGCAGTGTCTCGTTCCATGTTGTTCATTGCATGGATGCAATCAGTGGTATTATCCCTGAAAAGGGACTGGAGAGCATCTGCAAAAGAAACGGGGAAATGATACTCCCGTGGTGTTTTCTTAAAGTCTCTGCTGAGGGTTTTTTTTTTTTTCTTTTAAGTGCTCTTTTTCATTGTCAGCTTACAATGAACTTTCTTTCTGTCAAAGTGCCCAGGAACAGGACTTGGTACCAGTTTTTGTAGCCTGGCTGTGGGTGTTCACTCTCCTGCCATTACCCACGTATTCACCTCATCCCAGTCCCAGAAATGGGAATTACATGCAGTCAAATCAACCTGAGTGTTACCAAGCTTTCACTTTTTATATATATTAAAAAGGCTTCCCATAGCTACTTCTCCGTTCCACGATATTAAGGGAATCAGCCAAAGAATCAGCCGAGAATGCACTGATAATGCAATTACTACTAGATTGATGTTTTTAAATGTACTGTTGTTGACAAAAAGCCCTCAGAAACCTGAAATGTTAATCTGTTTTTCTTTTGCAAATTGAGTACTGCCTGCTGTGTACATCCTTTTATTACTGTAGGGCTGTTCATAAGCTCCAGGCTGTTGGCATTTATTTATTAAAAAAGAAAAATATCAAGAAATGGCACTGAAACATTTTTCAGTTGGTTTCCAAAACAAAAATAACTGGCAGATACAGGGGAAAAAAAAAATACAAAATTTTGGCCAAAAGAGTATTGACAGACAAGAACAGAGGGAGCAGTGTCGGTACCCCCAGGGATGCAGAGTCGACGAAACAAAGCTGACTTTCACAACTAGTTGTCTAGACAATCAAGAGGCTTTTTACAGATTGATGCTTAGGTTTAATAAAGAGGACAAACTGTTTGAGTCTGCATGAAGTTGTAAGAAATAAAAAGCAAAATTCCACAGAGTGGTGCAAGAGCAGTATAACATAATTGCAGGGGCTACAGAACATAATCTTTATGAAAATGGGCAGCTTTCCTAGCCAAAAGACACCTTCTGGTGTCATTTATCAACAGCTGCTTTGGAAACCTGAGGTGTGTTACAGTGATCATTCATAGGAAGCTTTGCTGCCATTAATGACCAGATTTTTTCCACTTGTTCATTTTGCTCCTTTGAAAACAAGAAGCTGCACTAGAATTCATTTTATAACGTTAAAGCTTGCAAGTCTATATAGGTGGTTTAACACGAGCATCCATGGTATTTTCTGTAAATGTTTCTGAGCAGCATCTACAGTGGAAGTTCCCCCAGACATGCACTGCGGCTGTGGAGCGAGGAAACATCTCTCAGGAAAAAGTGAACTGAAATTGAAGTTTAACCACCACTACATCACTACACACCCAGAACTTTAGTTCTTTAAAAAAAAAAGGAGGAATAGATCAGCAACAGCCATTTACTCATCCTGAGATTTAGGTGTGTTTGTCTTGAATTCTGATGAACTCTGTTTCTGAATTCGGCTTCTTTTTCTCCCTTTTCTGCTCCTTATTCTGAAGTCTGCTTTTTTCCCCCCTCTTTTGTTGAGAAAGCACTTATTTTCTTGAGGGACTGTGTTTTACTAGTGTGCCTCTTGAATGTCTTTTATTATAGTAGTCCTTTATATAGAAAAAACCTAGCTTGTTTTTTTTTTTTTTGCCCAAAAGAGCAGAAAATGCTCGCATCATCTGAGTAACTGAGCTCCAGTTTCCCAATTCCACCTGCATTTCACAGAGAGAAACTACCCAAATGTGTCACAGGACTTGAGTGCTGTCTAATGGAATATGTGTCAGATGACAAGAGGAAAGGCTTGATTATACTTGGTTAGTGTTTACATAGTTTTTAGTATTCTTAGAAAGGACATACAATTGCTATGTTCTTTGTTTGAGTCCACAGACCAGCTCTGCAGTGATGTAGCCTGTGCTGGAGTTGTAGCACAGCCAGAATGAGCCAAGTTTTTACTATAACTTGTAAGCAGTGCCCTGGGAGATCTCTAGTTTTACAATTCCTTCAAAAAAATCACATGCAAGACAAATACGGAGAACAGGGCAAAAGCACATCCCTATACCCATGAACTTCCACTTGGGCAGGAACAAATACGGGCATGGTTTCAAGGGAGTATATCTCATGCCTTCTGCACTTGAGAGGCATGTGTTTTGTTTTATTTTATTTATTTACTTCAGAATTTCCTCTGGGTCACTGAGATTTTGAAATCTAAGGCCAAGGTCAGTGGCTACAATGGGAGTTGTGGTCTTTGTAGGCAGGAGGTGGAAGGAGTGAATTTAATTCCCTGCTGACACCAGTAGGATTTGGAAACAGCCAAGCCAAACAGAGTGCCAGCCTTGTGATGCAGGTTGGGAACCAACCAGGAGGACTGTCCTCAAAAATGGAAGCACAGAAAGTTCCTAAAACCAGATACTTTTACTCTTTTTTCCTTTCTCACTGCAAACATTGAGTGCAAAGTTTGCTGCCAGCCTGCACACAAACCCCTCCCAGGTCTGCTGGACCCACAGCTGGTGTGTGTAATCTGGGGTTATGGTTCTACTGCAAAGAGAAGAACATTGAAGCAAGCACAGAGCATGTTAAAGGTAAAGTACCAGTGATTTCTGCCTTGAATAAATCTCCCAATAATTTGAATATTTCTTATAGTCTGATTTTTGCCGTTCCAAATTATTCTTTTCCCTTAGTCTCCCCGTGGTTTCATAACTTGGCAAGTCTTATTTAGTTATTAGCTGTTGCCGCTTTCTGAAAAGGAAGGCCAGGGACTTTCTGTCATCTTTTGGGGTAGCTGGCTCCCTCACTATAAACAAAGCATGAAAGCATAGGATGAATTTGCACAGCCAACCCCATGACTGCACTTCTGGGGAGCTGGCTGTCTTGGGGAACAAAGACAAACCCCATGTCCAACTGTTTGCAGAGCCTGGACTCTGCTTCCCAAATGTTACTCAGCAGCTGACAACCTTTGGCAAGCAAATATACCCTTTTTATACTGTCTTGAACATTTAAAAAGAGGTAATAAATAGATGATAGCTTAGAGGTGTGATTTATTTGTTTTATGAATCACAGAAGAGTCCATAACTCATAAAAGATTCAGGCTGAAGCAAGTTGTATGGCTCTTGCATTACAAGTGGAGATTAATGTCTTATTTCGTGAAGCACCATCATTAACCAGTCTACATTACAGTAGTTTAATGCTAGTGACAGAAAGAATTGACTTTTAACATTTTTTAAATATTCTGCAGTTTGGTTTGTCTTTGCCAGGGGGCATTTCTCCCAGACCTGAGAGATTTTAAAGGGAGTAAATCCTAGCTCAGCATGAGCTTTCTTCCATACACCTGCACCCCACACGACTATTATGAAGACGCACAAGATGAGCAAGATAATGTGGACGGCTTTCACCCTGCATGTAGATTGCTCGAGGCTTTTGAGACCTTTAGTCATGCTGAGTCACCCTGAGACGACTCTCCTTCATTAGAGTATCTCAATTTACAGCTCATGTACCATGACAAGAGTGGCTTCTGCTACAAATGCACTGCAAAAGATGGAATAGCTCTCCCCATCCCCTGCGACTGCTCCTGTTTTTATTAGAGCAGAATAGCACTGTTTTACACTTTTTAGGGCTACTCCCTTTCCAGGGACATATTTAGTCAAATATCATCCTTCATGGGAATCGTCATATTTATTTCTGAACCACAGATTCTGTCTGCAAGTGACTTTATCTTTCATTGTAGTGTGTCATTTCACAACACTACGGTATTGAATACAATGTCATTTACTAAAATCTATTAAAACACTCCCATTTTAGAAATCCATTACAACCTTCCTTGTTGTTATTACCCTACCCAAGAATGCCAACGCAACAGGAGAATTAACTTGATGAACAGTCCTGCAAAATGTGCCGTTACAAGCTGTTTCTTAAACATCTTTCAAGGCATCTCTGTCAGCTCATGGATTCTCTTTGGTTTTCTCTCTTTTCTAGAACTATTTGCTGGCCCTCAGTTGTGGTAAGCGATTATTTGTGCTTTCAAACAAACTCCATGAAAAACGTTTTTCAAGTGGAGATCAAAGAGCGAAGGCAAACATTAAAGCAGCCTTATAAAAACTGCGTATTAAAAAACCTAAGCACCATCCATATGCCAATTACATCCAAACCTCATGGTCCCTTCTCTATGAGGCTTCTTGGAGGTGATAGAAATGTCAGACGAAACCAAAAGGGACGCAATGTAAAGAGGGAAATGGCGGAGATGAGATGTGGCTCTCAGTAACCTTCCACTGAGGAGTTCTGGTTGGGAAGGGCCGTTCCACAGAGCAATGCTTGCAGCACAAACTGTGGTCCCCAATTACTACAGTCTGAGGGCTGCAATCATTTCTAAGAATTGAAGGTGCCATTAAACAGAGTTGTCACAAACCTGGGGACTAAAATGATCCCCGAAACCTACAAAAGCATGCAAACTCTTCAGTCCCTAGGAAGGATTGAATCTGAAGAGCTAAGGGCTAGTTTTACACTCGGAGATCATGCACTTGTAAAATTCAGATCTAAAATGAACTTATGTCCTATTCTGCTGTGATTTCCCTCAACACCACTGTACCCAGGGTGTTCCTTATTTTGACTTCTGCCAGCAATGGGATGGTAAGGCAAAGATTTCCACATGGGGCATGATGTTACTGAGGACCGAAGACCCCAGACATTTGGGTATCTGGAGCAATTACACGACATCAGTGTTCAGTGGACTTATGCAAACAGCATAAAGGCTTCAAGGAGTGCAATTATTTTAGGTAATTAAACTTCTCGCACTTGCTGACTAAAGCTGGTCCAGATTGTGCTGCCATCTCCATGCAACCATAGCAACTTCTTCCTTCCATTGTGTCCCAGATTGATGCGAACACCTGGAATCAAAAACCTGAGGCTCGCGAGGAAGGTGCATAAAACTTTATTGATCCTTGGCGTATGGCAGGGTTCCAGTCACACAGCAGTGATTCACTTTCCAAAGCCCTGTCTCAGCAAGGAGCGGTGGTGGGTTCTCCAGAGACCCCTCTCTTCTTTGGCTGCTTCAAAGTCCAAATCAAAAATATTTTAAGGAGATGATTACAGGAAATTACACATTCTTTCAAGAGATGTGAGCCTTCATCACTTAGATTTTAGCATATTAATATTTTTAAGGATGGTTCACATCTAAATATGGTTTTGCCTTTCTTATTGTTTCTGCTGGGCTCGTTTCAACACTTTAAAACCCCTACATGCCAACAGGGTTCAATGGCAGCAGCCTGTGGGCAATTAAGGTTAAATTTTAGTCTTGGTCATATGTGACTGCTCCTGTAAATGTGGTGAAACACAGTTGGAGCACATATTCACCCGAGAGTAAGTAGGCAATGCTTTAAGGAAGCCATGGAAAGATAAATGGATGCAGAGAGGCTCTGGAATTTTGCTTGAAATAATTTTTGCTTTGCTTTTAATGATCAAAACCATTCCTCCCACTGAACCACATAAAAAAATAGTATTTGTGTCTGTGCCAAAGGTGGAGCATAGTGTAGACCCACTGAAATGAAAGACAAGTGAAAAATTAATGAGAAACTGGAAACCAGCAGCTCCCACCCTGTGAGCAGTAGTCTTTTATATACTTCTTCCATAGTGAGCATCTCAATGGGGCAAAAAATCACAGTAGTTCCTTTGACTTCAAAGGAGATGCACCGGTTGGGAAGTAGAGAAAACAATCTGGAGTGCACTGTACCAAGTCCACACAACTTAGAAAGAGAAGAGAGCTCCCAATAGAGCCATTCAACACTCAGGAGAGCGGGGGAATATTTTTGTTATAAAGAGTTTTAAATAAATAGGAGAAGCACCTACAGGTGATCCAACTTTGACTGAGGCTCTCATTGCCCCAAAGGAGGTGCAGGCTGGAACTTCAGCTCTAATTCCAGGAGTTAGGGAGACACAGACTGATACAACAGAGAAGCCTGAAAGACACAAACAGACTTTTTCAGCAAATCCTCCCCTCTCCAATGTCTGGTCTAGAGGAAATTAACAGTCTGAGATTCTCCTTTGACAAAACCTGCTGTCACTCCTCTCCAGGGACATCACTGTTCTGGACTATGTCCTAGAAGGGTGTTTTTTTCCCCCTGCACTAACTCCAAAGAACCCACTAATTAATTATACCTTTTTTTCTAACTAGGAGATGTTTAAAATACCAGTTCCTCAAGCTTTTTGTGGAAAATTTAATGGAATAAATGGAAAGATTCTCTTTCCTCATCTGTTTAGCTGTCATACAATGCAGATTTCCCAAAAAATGAGCATTTATGAGGAGTAGATCACAAACCACTAAAAGTATGCATTTGTGTTCTTCTGTTGTTATTTCTGAGCCAAAAGAAGCTGCCATGCATGTAATGTAGAACCAGAAATTCAAGGAGTTTTCCTGATCTATTGTCTTTCTTTGTATATTCATATAATAACATTTGTCTTCCACGACATGTTTAATAAATTCACAGGACCATTTTGAAATGACTCCTCTGTGATCTGGGGAGTTCATTATCACCTGCTCACTGTAAGCAGTCCCTCTGTAAACCCACCATTTCCTAGGAGTTAGATATATAGTGTTTTAATTGCCTATCATTAAATGCTGTACCTTTACTGAATATTCTCTGTGAAGTCTGTGGGGCCGTAATTCCCTCCCCTGTAATTAACTGAGTTCACATTACAGCACTGGCAAGGTATCTTTTGGAAGACAGGGAGGTAAAAAGGAGACCATTCTCTGTGCTCATACCCAAGTCCTGAGCCTGTGAGTATTAAGATGACAAACTTTAGCAGCACCACATCTCTTGTAAACCTGGCAGAGGGAACTTTTGCTCAGGTCAGATGCTCCTGAGCCCAGAGGAGCTCCTCATCCCCCTCTAACTTTGCTTTTACTGCATTAGGTTGCAACAGGAATGCTTGTCTGCCATCCCTTGGCGTGGTTTAAAAGGCTCTTAGTTAATAAAACCTCCCAAATCCACCTTGTTTTACAGAAAAAAAAAAAATTAAGTAGGCAATGGGTTTTGAGAGTCGGTACCAAAAAGGGAGAAGCAGGCTGCACTGGGCAGCCTGGTGCTGTGTGGCCCCACCACCAGCACCATGGCTGTGGCACTGACAGTGAGCTCTGCTCCAGCACTGAGGAGCTCCAGGCACGTCCCAGAGCCTGCTTTCCAGGAGTTCTGTCTCCTGGCTTCTAGGGGAGAAAGAGGTAAGCAGTATTTTCATTCAGGTTAGGCCGATTGCACAGGCTATTATTTTGGGGCTCTCATATCAGAAGCCACAAAAACTCTTGCCGGGGCAGTACCTGCTACAGTGAACACCTGTAGACTCTCCTCCACTGGTTTTAAAGTGCTTGCAGGATCAGCAGCACCCCTGGAACCTCTACCCCCCTGTCAAAGTAGGGTGAAATTGAGCAATGAGTCCAAAAGTTATTGGGGAGGGGAGGAGGATGTAGACACAGAGGCACAGACAGTACGATTGCATAAGCCCCGTTCCCATGAGAAACAAGGCTGAAAAACAAACTGTCCTAACATGGATCTCATAACTCTGCCGAGTAAGTAGGTCATGCCAGGTCCCAAACTCACGTAACTCTGCCTTTATCTCCAGTGAGTGGGCTCTCCTCTAGGAGGCAATCCTGGGTTTAGCAGATTTCACCCCTCATTTTTCATCTCACTGAGACATCCCTAAGGAAGAAAAAAACAAACCAGTCCCTTCACAGGTTGATACAATGCAATGTCAAAACCCACCATGGCCTTGTATGACAGCAAGATTTGTGCTGTGGGACAGTTACGAAGAATAAACCAGAAGGGCACAGCTCTGACACTGACCCTACTTACACGCCAGCTCCCACTTCTGCAGGAGATCAGGGGGACAAAAATAATATTCTAATTCTCTAACAGGTCTGTTCTTCCCTTGGAGGAGGAGAATCTTTCCCATTAACATGAACAAGAGTTAAGGGTCTGCCCTGAAAATAGAATGGACCTTAGGCCTGATCCCAGGAAATAAAATCTTTGCATGCCTGCTATAGAGAGGCACAATTAAAAATAGTCTGTCAAGAAAATATAATAATAAAAGTAGCATTTTAGTTTAATTCTGAGGCTTCACACTCTCATCTGTGCATTTATCTTGAAGATCACCAACAAATCTAAGCTATACTTTTCTTCTTGGAGAATCCCAGCAGACAAAACCAGGCTGTTTTTTTCAAACTCTGCAAACTCCTGGCAGTGGGCACCCTTTGGCATGGACCAGGTGTCTGTTGGCCCAGCAGGGCAGGCCTCCAGTGGGAGCTGCTGTCAGAGAAGCCCTGAGACCTCAGAGCTGTGATTTGCTTGTGAAGGGAAACTTCATTTTACACCTCTTTTATGCCCACATCAGCTCAGTGTGAGCCGGGCTGCTCATTCCCACTGACCATGGCAGCTGAAAGGGAACTGGGGCATTATTATAAGGAATTTTGCACACTGTTTTGTAGAATATGAAAGATTTCCACAGTGGATCAAAATGCTATGAGAACCCTTCCCCATACTTAAGCAGGAATTGCAGTGCTAATGTCTGTGCCTGGTGCACAGGCCAAGTATGTTAATGGGAAGGGACTTTAAAGACCATCTCATTCCACCCCCTCATCACAAAGAGGGATACCTTCCACTATCCAAAGTTACTCCAAGCCCTGTCCAACCTGGCCTTGGACACTTCCAGGGATCCAAGGGCAGCCACAGCTTCTCTGGGCACCCTGTGCCAGGGCCTGCCCACCCTCACAGGGAAGAAATTCTTCCTCATATCCGATCTAACCCAAACCATTCTATGATGACCTGCTCTGGGCTACCCTTTGTGAATGGGCACCCTTTGTTAGGGACCACAGGGACAGTGTGTGGCCAGACAGCTGTGCCAGGGTGCTGAAATCTTCCTGCTTTCAAGGAGTGCCTGCTGGAAATGCTGATATGAGAAAACAGTCGCAGCTCTGAAAGGTGAGCAGCTGCAGGACTTGTGAACAAGGTGGCTGTGCTGGGAAATGAGAACAATCCAAATAAATACAATGAGAAGCCCCGCTCATTTCACCAGATGCATTTACAGAAAACCACATTTGTTTTGTTGCAAGGAAAGGAATATTCTTTCTCTTTCTTTTCTTTGAAACAAACCGAAACAAAAGGAGAAACTTCTCCACTTTCTGCAGTTTACCTTTTTTTTTTTCCCTCTGTGGGAACTCATAATAAAATGTATACCAACATACTCCATATATACACAGGGAAGCCCCAAATTTGTTTGCATCAGTCACTCAGGGCATAGAAAGCACCGCAGTGTCAGATTTATCTCCACCTTTACTTCTACTGGAAGTGCCCAAGGCTGGGTTGGAAAAGGCCAGCAACCTGCTCTGGTGGAAGGAGTTCTGCTCATAGCAGGGGGGTTGGGACTGGATGGTCCTGAAGGTCCCCTCCAACCCAAGCCATGCTGTGATTCGGTGGTTCTTTGGTCAAGTGTGTGCATAAACCCTCACTGAGCTGTCCTGTAACATTTCTCTTTGTGCATTTATCCCCCCAAATTTAAAGGAATTTGATCATCAGAGTCATCAGGGTTTGATCAACGGTCTCTTGGTATATTTTTTGTACTTTATGCCTGGTGATTATGAAAGGTGGTCCTATAAATGTCTGCTCCTCACACAGTCTGCTGTGTTCACTTCCTACATATGCTTTCCATAATGTTCCAGTCACAGGGCACAGCTTCATCCAGTGCAGCTGCCTGAGAATGAAAGCTGAAGATTTCTGTTCATAAATTGGCCTTGCATCTCAAATTAAAGGGCAAAAGGCTTTACAGCTCTGGCCCTTGCAAAGCAGTCTGTGAGCTCAAACATTACAGGAGACAAATTCCCCTGCAAAAAGGGACAGGCGTAACCACAATAAAAAAAGTATATTCCTTTTAGCGACAATTAAATAAAGCCAAATTCATGCACTGTTGTGCTCACTTTTCCATGCCAGGTTGCTTCAGTCACACATGGGGATTTGCAGGTGATACTACCTGTCTTGCATGCAGCATTACAAATGGATTTAAAGCCCTTTTCTGGAAAAAAAAGGAAAGAACTCAGCTGAGCAGAAAAATAAACATGGCACTGAAAAATGAAAATAAAAAAAAAAAATCCTTCTACAATCAGAGATAAATCGCAAAGGAATTGGAAAAAAAAAAATACCAAGAAACGTTTAGGAAAAAAAAAATAGATTTTTCAAGTTTCACCTGACCGTGGAAATAACCAGTGTTCCTTCAGCTAATTCATTCTCCATAAAACTGTTCTATTTTCTGTCACCTAAAAATATCTGGCTTCTTTTTGAAAAACTGATGAAGAACCCAGCTCCTTTTTCTTCTCCCAACGTGCCCCAGCTTGAAATCGTCGGAGCTGTGATGTTCAGCTTCTCTCCCCAGCCAGAGTGTGAACAGAGAGGATAGGATTTCTCTCACCTAGTTTTAACCACTGAAAATGTGGGTATCAAGTGTAAACTACCTCTCGGGGTGTCTTTTATGACCAGCATAGAGAGAAAAGCCCTTTGGAGGTGCCCCTGATTATTGACATATAATTTAGACTAAACACCTATAAGTAGGTGAGATGGATCCCACCCACAGAGTTTTATTCTTCCTTGAGGCCAGTTAGATATAAATGCTGCTTCACCATGATCTAGTTTCAAGACTTTGAAACAAGGCTTTCCGTCAAAAATGTAAATTAAGTGAAAACAAGACATTTTTGTGGGAAAGGGTTGGTTTTTGACTCCTGCCTTTAGAAGATATTTAGAAGAAAACAATAGGTGTGGTTTCTATATTTTCAAAAAGCAAAATTTCCATTTTCTGTTTGAAATGAGTCTTGTGTTTGAAATTCACATTAATGTATAGTCATTTCAAAATAAAGGGTCAACACAAAAAAGGAATCGTTCCACTGGCCCAGCCTTTCCCCTTATATTTAAATCACAGATCTACAAAGAAATTTCAATTTTTTTCTTTCATCCTGATTTAGATGAGGGAAAAAAAAACCCCTCCAACAATCAAAGCTTCAAACACCTATTTGGGAAATAAAAGCTATTTCCAATACAGCTTTAATGCTTCATGTACAGCTGAATCACCCTGTGCAAAAGGGCTGAACCGACTTCACTTGGGTCAAGGCAATCCTGCTGCTGGTTTTCTTCCCTCTTCTGCTGTTTGGTGCCCAGCCCCAGCACTGGGTATGGGCACCCCACCTACGTGGTGAGCTGCTGGGGCAAATGCATTGGCCATAACACTGTGAGAGGTGCTGGGCGTACACCTGAGTGTGTTTTGCTCATGCTGTGAGCCACAAGGACTTGATCCAGGTCCCATCTAAGCCAAAAGGTCTTGACCCAGGTCCCATCTGGAAGCCAAGCGAGCAGGTCAGAAAGATGCAGAGCTGCTGCCCAAACACTTGCCTGTCTCTCCGCTTGGACTTGGTGCCAAACAAACCCTCGGTGCTGAACCAAAAGGCCAATAAACCCTGTTAGAGACACACAAAACCCAGAGGAAGATTTGCTGTGACCTTTCCTGCGGGTGAGTTTGTGCTGGGCTGTGTGCTGGAGTTTGGCAAGGCACCCTCTGGTTTCACCTGGTCAGAGCAGAGCTGTCCCGTTCCTCTCAGACAGTTTCCACACCACAACGTCCTGTAGTGCCCTTGGAGCTGTTGCCACCCCTTAAAACAGCCACATAAACACCACTATTGAAAAAGAGTTAACATCTCAGCATGGGACTGAGCTGTCCGGCATATGCTTTTAACATTAGAAAGAGGAAACAGTTCAGGAAAAAGATGCAGACCTGGCAAGTTTTTCTTTGTGGGGGAGAAAAAAAGAAGAAGAAGAAATGGTGAAGAGTTTTGTCTTTCTCGGGACAGAGAGGGGACAGAGGAGCAGCAGGGCAGGGCTGAGGGCGCAGGTTGGTGCCTGGGGGCTGGTGCTGCTGATGTTACAGGGTGTAATTTGCAGAGGTAAAAGCTCCGGTCCTGGCACTGAGTGCAGGATTGTGCTCCCAGTGACAGCCCTCTCCTTGTCCAGTGCCTGTGGATGTGTTTTGCAGTGCCATGCAGAGCAGCATGGGGAATCGCAACAGCTCTGTGCAATTCAGGAATGACACTCAGGAGCATGTAGAAGTGATGCTGACAACAGCTTTGGCCTTCAGTGCTGCCTTAGATAGTCCCTGGCTCCTGCAACTACTCAGAAATACACTATCTCTGGTATGTCTTTAACAAGGATAAAGCTCATACTTTGGATCCACTTTGCCTGAACCCCTCTTTTCTTCCCTGCCTGCTATGCCTTTGCTTGCATGTGTGAGAGTGCCCAGGGACACACACACAAACCGCAGACATGTGGACAAATAACCCACTGCACTAAATGAGTTTGAAAAATATGTCCAAAGAGAAAGAGTCCCTCCCCCTTGGCTGGAATCAGAAAGAAACTGGAACTCTGAAATAGTGCTGCCAAGGCTCTGGTAGAAGACCAGGAGTCCTTCATCCTCACCAAAATGCTCTTAGCTCAGAGCAGTGTCTGTGTGTGCTCCAGGGTTATTGGATGTTCACTTCCAAGTGTGGGAACTCAGCTGAGCTTCTGTGAGCTCTGCTTTATCTTCTTAGTTGCTGATTCCTCTCTACTTTTTGTTTCCATCAATGGAGAAAGCTTTACCTTTCCATTCCATGAAGTGCACACCCAGGAATTCCCTTCTGCACAGGGCAGGAAGGGGCAGGCAAACCTCATCAGTGTCTGTTTTCTCATTGCTTCTGGGCCAGCTCTCACGTATTGGAGGAGAATTTGCCATGGTTCTTCATGCTTTTAGGGAACTTTCCCACTCAGGTGCCTAAACTACATATTTTTTTCCTCTCTGGAAGAACCAAGAAAAGGCAGGTGGTAAAGAGCTTTGTGTACATATATATTGTAGGGAATCTGAGTTAAAAACTTGTGACCCAGTCTAGGCTAATATTTCACGTGGCTGTGGGAAGTCAGAACAAAGCCCATTTTTTTGATTCATGGGCTCTACGTGCAGGGCAATGGCACAAGACAGACTGTCCACTTCTTCCCCTCAGCTCATGTCAATGGCACAGAATGGAAGATTTGTACACAAGAAGTCGCCTAAAAGTTGTATGAATCATTCTGAGGGGCATTGCCCTACCTTGCCTTTTCTGTCTTCTCTAATTCCTCCTCAAGGTATCACGTGAAAGCAAACCACAACAGACTGTGCCATTGCTTGCTCAAGTAGCTTATTTTTATCCAGCAGTGAATATCTTCACTTCCCTCTTTTCCATAGATTATTGGCTCTCCCAAAATGTCCTACTGCAACAGGACTCACTCAAATTTAACCATAACTGCACTGAAAACATCTTCGAGGGTCAAACAACTACATGCTCTTGTTTTTCTTAAATGATGACATTTTGATCAGGGGATCATGGAAAAAGTCTAGTGGAAAAAAAAATTATGTACTTTCATCTCAGAAAGTCTCTCTTGGCATCATAATTGCTCTCATGCATCTGCTTCCAAAATTAAGCTGCCCTGTACTGAGCAAAATCAGTCAGTTTACACCCATTCTTTTCCATTTCTTTGCATACAAATCTAATTGCTTAGAATTTTAGCTGGCAAGGGCTGAATGGAAATTAGAGAGAGTATCAGTAACTGACCTCGTTTATTTTTAGAAATAATTAGGTACCCATGGTTTTTCCTCCTCTTTCACGTACTCAAAAAGCCAAAACAGTTGATGACATTGCAAAGGTATAAAATGTTAGCAAGAAAAAAATCAGGCACAGGAAGAAATGCCAATGAAAATTGTGTGTGCTGCCCCAGCAGGTATTGTGGGCCATCACTGCAGTCGGTCACGGGCCCGAGAATAAAGCACTAGTCCCTAAGTAGAGAGGGTTTTACAGCCTTCAGTGAGAAAGGAACCCTTCCAGACACAAAATAACACCAGCCCAAACAGAAATGTGCTGAAGAGAGGAAGATTTTTAGCCATGCAGAGCAATGATGTTCTCCCAACAGGACAAGGAGCAGCAGAATATTTCACTTGTTTTCAACCAGGTCTCGATCCTCATTTAAACATGTACAGCAACTGCCTGGGAGCTTTCCCTCAGCCCTACATGTCTGTGCTCTTAATACAGTCATTGCAGGAAGAAAACATTGACTTCTTTTTCAGTGTGCCTGCCCCATGTTAACTAGGATAGGAGGAGCGCTGGAATTAAGGCAAGCACCTGTTCTGCTGTGCAGTTTATTACATTTAAGCAATTTGCTATCAAGAGCTGATAAGCCCCTGTCCCCTCCCCAAACCAAAGGTGACACTGTTATATGCATCCTGGCTCAGGAAGGAGAACAATCTTTTGGAAACTTCTGAGATTGGGAGAAATTTGGACATCTGAGCAGCCTGGAGCTCCCCAAATGTGTGTTCTTCCTCTAAGACAGGGACAAAGCATGACCCCCTGCTATAAGTGACTGCTCAAGGTTTCATGCCAGGCACCCTGCTTTAGTGTAACATCGTGCTCTTCCTCTTTTATCTAAGCCCAGAGCAGGTCCAAACTGGAACTTCAAACATACAACCAACAGATGTTGTGAACATGAAGGGCTGCAGAAGGCGACTCAAATCCCATGATCCCAAAAGAGGAACTTGCTTTGTGAAATGCTTTCTTGCATGTACCCACAGATACTAGAAATCTCACGAGGACAGCTGAGCTGATAACATTTCCCCTGCTCAGATGGAATACTTTTCCAGACAGAACAAATAAGGACATTTTAGTAACTGCAAACATAAACCAGATCCCTTCTTCAGCCACACAACTGAAATGCTGCAGCTCTGCCTAACTGCAGACCCCAGCTGGATCCTGCAGACACCCTTCTCACTCACATTCAATTCCACCAGCCTTCAAATTGCTTCACTGACCCAAATTTTGTCTCCCTGTGCCTGTTAGTCACACCATGCCCACCCAGTGTTCATCTCTTGGAGACACCTGCAACATATCCACCGACTTTTTATTAAAGGTTTTATTACTCAGAAGGGGCTACCTCTTTTAAAGGAGAACGTGGATGGATTTCTTTTTCCCCAGGCTGCGGAAATACACAAATATTGTCACACTTGCTGAGGCTATTTCAAAATAAATAAATGAAGCCTGCAGGCTGGGCAGGGATGGAGATCTACAGCTGCAGGGTGTAAAATTGGAATCCCCACGTATGGCCCCACCACAGGGCTGCTCCCCTTGCACAACATGCAAAGGAAGGAAGTCGAAAGGAAGCAATTTATGAGTTAGCTCTGAGTAATACAGTGATATGGTTAACAATGCAGAGGTAGAAAAGCCTGTATGACAGAGCGATTATACGTGGGCTTGTAAATCAGTGCTGAACGGGAAACTAATGTGAGAAGAAGAAATGGTGCCTAATTTTATCTGGGTGCCTGTGGCAGGGTCATGGGCAGCAGTGTATGCATAGGATAAAGGGACTAGGGGAAAAAAAGCAGCTTTTTGTATTTTATACGTACACCTCAAATGTCACATAAATGGGCAAGCAGTGTTTTCCTTTCCTTCCTAATTTCCTCTGAAGGAGGCAAATGTAGAAGAAAATTATTTTCTCCTAACAGCCACTCTGAGAAGGATGGGGTAGATGATTTACTTATTCAATAGGCAGAGTCCTGATTCAGAGATAATAGAAGGGGTTTTATCCTGTAATTTTGCTTATCACTCTCCTTTTCTTTTTCACAGTTCTTAATAATGAACAACTTCAGATATAAAAAATCCACAGCTGGAGTCACTCAGCTCCTGTGCTGAGCTCGAATTCAACTATGCAACAACTTTTTCTACAGACCCAAAATGTTTAATGAGATTTTTCCCATATAATTTGGCATTTTTGTCAAATTAACTTCTTGGACCTGCTGTTGATAAAAGATGTCACAAAGCATAAGGGTACAGGTTGTCTACTGTTCCAATTCTTAATATTTTATTTACTTTAAAGACAACCAGACCCCTACAACACACTTGAGTTTTAATAATCTCTAATAGACAGCTCCAGCCTCCCAATGACTATAATTTTTTTAAAAAAGAAGAGATCTAATGGTAATACTTCTGCCTCCAAAGATATAGTCCAGCACTTAGAAAGGTACAAGAAATGTAAATTGAACAAAGAATTTGAAACCATCTGCTGAATTTTTATTTAATTAAGCCCTCATCTGCATTTGAAATACAAATTAAGGTAAAGTGTGAATTTAAATGAAAAAGACATTGATGAATAACTTCATGGGCATCTGAGTTCTGGAACAAGAGTGCATTGTCCTTATTTACCTTAATACACTCGGAAATGATGTTATTCAAATAAGAAACACAGACTTCTCTTTTCAAGAACAAGAGCATTGATACTGGGAGTTAATCAGACACTCAGGAACAATATATGCAAGAGAGTTTACAGCAAAATTTAGCAAGGAGTTGTGAAATGAGCTTTGTGCTCCACATGTAGCATATTTCATAGAACTTCAGGGAGGTTTCATGTGCACAGCTTACTCAAACCTCTCGCAGATTGTTCTGAGGAAAATCTTCCTTGGGTGTAAATCTGGTGTTATAAGGGTGTGTTGTTAAAGGACACTAAGGCTATCAAACACGTGTGTAATCACAGGCAGTTTGGGGTTGTATGGGTCCCTTTGATTTTGTCAGATAGACTCAGTCTGAGCACAGAGATGTTGCAAAAGTTGAACACTCCAGGGCCAGTGTAAAGTTGAAATCCTACTCTAGCAGGGCAGAACAGATCCAAAAACCCGTCCTGAAACTCTGGATTTCCTGGGATCTCTCCAGCCACAGAAAAAAAGATCCATCTCATTCATTGTAGCATCAAAGAGGAGTCTTTTCTGTTTTCCATAACTGGACTTGCACCCTTGCATTAAGAAATCTCCCCCTTAACTTGGCCTGAGCTGCAGCAAGTCTGAAACTCCCATCGAGCTGCCTCATGAAACTGATGAGACACTGGTTTTCTACCAAAAACCCCAGTGGTGAAATGCACTGATTTCAAGTCACACTTTTGCCACACTCAGTTTTTGCTGTCATCAACAATGTTTCTCTGACCCCGCTGCCCTGCAGAACAGAACCCACTTTATTACGGATTAGAAGATCCAAAATTTTTATCTCTGAATCTTCTCCAACAAACCAGGCTTTAGTGATTCATACAAAACAGGCTCTGGAGACAAATTTCAAATTGTAAAGCACTCTTTTTTCATCGGTTGTCAAGATGGATAAAAACCAGGGTGTTCAATGTGACCTGTGCTCGACCACACAGGCTTTGGAACTGATGCAGCTTTGCTCAGCTCAAGGGAGCTTAGCTAGTGATTTCAAGGGAAACATGAAAATGGAGGCTGAATCTGACCTAAACCTTCCTTTTTAGGAAGCCAGAATATTGTATTGATGGTGGGCCTACACCAGGCGTTTCATTATAGAAGGTCACACGTGAACATGTTCCTCTTCCTTTGACAATTGGGGGGACCACCATATATGCTGGAACAGTATTAATATGAAAAAAGTTAAAGTTAGAATCCTGACCACACTAATAGTCCCACCAGGGAACAGCGATGAACTCACAGTGTAGATGATAAAAAGAGCAGCTGTGGCAATCTCATATTCATTGCTCGTGTTTACAGCCTTTTGCAGAAAGTAGGAAGCACTTTGCTTCAACACCCAAATACATGTAATTCCCCCCACCAAATAAACAAACATTTATTCTTAAAATTATTTCTCCCAAAATTACTTCTTCTCAGAGTCAAAATTTACCTCAAGATGCACAGAGCAAAGACTTAGCAGATTACACAGAAGTCTAAAAACCCGCCTGTAAGTAAATAAAATCAAATAACTGTAATAAAAAAAAAAAAAAAGTTAATTCTAGTCTTTTGTTTGTTTCCATTGTAAAATTGCCATGGGACTGAGGAAATATAGTAGCGCTTAATTTTAATAGTTCCATCATTGTAGATTGGCTGGGTATTAATTGTGTTAATGGTGATCATACTGAATTCATTTGGTATTTATTGAGAGACCACCTGTGCACCCATATGGTTTCCATCATTATTTAGGAGTAGTTAATGGACCCATTAGGAGTTAGCAGAAAGATGTGGGCTGGCAGTACTTCCCGAGAGTGGTAGAAACATTCTGTTGATATCCATTGCATTTTGAGGATTTTCCAAAGAGCTATTTGCTTCCCACCAATTTTCCTTCTCCTTAAATTGTATATACTCTCATCTTACCTTACAAGAACTCAGGGAAAAACGAATTCATGTTTCTTTGCCGATGACAAATCTAAGGGGACAACCTTTAGCCTTTTGATTTTGCAAAATATCTTTTAGCACGTTTCCTGTGTAGCTCCCTGGAGGAAGCAGGGCATAGGAAAGCTTCCAGCATCTCTGGTGGGTGGATGCACTCGTGTGCTGGGAGGAGAGGTTGAGAGAGGATGGGGAAAAGGGGAAATGTTTACTGGGACTCTGCAGTGTGACAAATTTGCCCACGCAATGTGCAGTCTCAGTTGTGCAAGACCAGAAACCTGTGGTGGGGAGGGGATGGTGGGGGAGTCACATGCAGGGAGTCAGCCTTGACTGTCAGCAGAGGAGAAGGAAGAATGCCTGGGCTGGGTGTGGTGGTAACCAAGGCTGCTGGCTGACCGCACTGACCTCCTGCTTTGATCCACATATCTCAGAGACACTGCTCAGGCTCTGCTGCTGCACGGGGTGAGCAAACACGCACGAGGCTGGAGCAAAGGATTTCCATTTTTGGTGCCATGACAATGGGCAGATGGAGCAGCATCTGTGTAGCTTCAGTGCAAAAGGACAGTTGCTTTCAACTGGAATCTCTGAAGCAGACAAAAAGGAGTTAAGTGTTTATTTCTCCAGAAACAGGGAATCTAACACCTCACACACATGCTTGAAAATTTCAGGCTGATTTGCTGTACACATCCCTAACAATACAAAGCTTATGCAAACTTTGCTCTGTACCAGTATCCAGCTGTCAGCTACCCTCAATAACATTTGAGCTTATTGGCCAATCACAACCAAATTCAATAAAACAGTAGAGATCTCAAATGGTTCAGACTCATACAGGTTTTGTAAAAATGGGGGGATAGAGGAAGAGGACAGATCCCACCTAGTGCCTTTACAGAGTACAGGGGCTCACTCTTGGCACAGTTTTGAAGTCCTAGACGACAGGGACTCCACTCCCCAGTGAAGTTTGCTCTCTCTTACAGGTGTCTAAAAGATGCCCTCCTATGTTTAACCATTTTTAAAACTCTTTCCTTCATACACACTTAATGAAGGAAGACGCATTGATGCAGCTCTCCTAGATTTCAAGTCAGGAAGCCACACATCATGAGAAACTTGAATTCATTAGTTGTCTTGCTCATGGAAATACTTGTTTCAATAAATAAGGAAGAGACTGAGCTGTCTTCTATTTTTGCTAGATAAACAATTAAGTTAACAGTTATTCATCATGCGTGTATTCACTTTGTGAACGAGGCCTGAAACAATAATCTCTGCATGTAGAGAATATAATCAAGGTATTTTTGGCATGACTGTGGTGATTATTCATACTTATAATCACAACCTGATGCTGTTAAATGGGGCTGTGTTCCCACAATCACACCTTTGGCATTTAAAGAAGGCTCTTTTCTGTAGCTTAGGAAGCCAGGTCAGATTTTAGTGCACCTCTTGACAAGTACCCCTTCCTTTTGTAAACTGTGTATATTTAGGCTGTTTTCTCAACCAGCTATTAATAAAACAGACACTTCTGCATTAGCATTTTCGTTATTCCCTTTTGAAGGAAATCTCTGAAATGTCTTAATTTACTGTGCTTAGGTTTGAAGTGCACAACAGCCTTGAAGTGTGCAAACTACATTACTTTGGAGGAAATTTAAACCAAAAACGTATGCATTAAAGGGCTTTAACCTCTAATGAGGTTTTAGTCCAGTGCACTGGTTTAGATCCATGGCAAAATAGCCCCCAAAAATAGGATATGGAGTTGGGTTCCCATCACCAGCAGTTTCATCACAGACTCACCCCTATTGCATGGGGAGTGCTTGTGCCCATGTCAGTGCTCTGTGAAAATCAGAGCATGTGTACAGAGTGGGTATTGCTCCCAGGAGAAGTTTCTTAAGAACAGATATTATAAAGCTATTTCCCAAGTTTTAAGACAACTTCTCAGTTCATTTTTTTTTTCCTAACAGCTTCTTATTAATAGAGCAATGCTTTTGCTTTTTGTTTTGTGTGTCAGTGATGTAAAATGTTGGTGGCTTGAAATTTCACAACAATGAGAAGGGAGAATTTGATGGCTTCACAGCTAAATCTAGCAGCTACCCAGACTCTTTTCTAGCCCTCAGCGTGGCCGTGCCCCATGGTCAAAAGCCATTCAGAGGTGGCTCCTCAGAGGGCTGGCATGAAGTGAGTTACGGCTTCAGCTCCTGCCCTGAAAGACACTGCCTTCAAAGAGAGGAAAACCTGACTGCCACCCTGCTTATAAAACCTAGAGGCAAAACCAAATGAGAGGTGCTAAAAACCTGAAGCACTTTTGTCCCTGGGGGTGGTCAAAGTAAGATCTTCACAAGTAGGGGCAATCCTGAACTAGCTCACATGTTCTGTGAAAGGAGAGCTGCAGAAGCATGCACGGTTTTCTGATGGGTTTGGAAAAAACCCCAGAAGGCTGGGGCTTGGCTGGTTGTTACAGGATTTAGTGGCATCTTTCTGAAAAGGAACAATTTGACACTGAAATGTGCCCTGCCATGAATTGCCTTTGATTCCTCAGATTTTCTTCAGTTTAATACATCCCTACCTTCCTTTCCTTGCCATGATTTCCCCTCATCCTGTCTCACCAGTATCCTAGCAATGTTACTATCTTTATGCTTTTCAATTTTTTCTAGTAATTTTCTATAAAAGGACCTAAATCACAAACATTTTTAATTCCAGTATCTTCATGATCATATTTTTTCAATATTGCAATAACTATTTTTTCAAATTTCCACTATTTGCATTTTCTCTCCTCTAATTCTAGCACTCTTGCCTTTGTTTAGTCTACTGTCTTTACTTTTCCTATCTACTTCGCAAAAATACAGTATTAAAGTTGTTTGAGTTGTTTTACATTGGAAAGTTGAGCTTCTCTGTGGCTGCACATGTATGAAACCCCTCTGTGCTGTTCCAGTGCCACCAAGTGATGCCAAGTTTCCACGGGGTGCCCCTGGTTCAGCTGTGCAGAGCTGTGCTTGCTGCTGCTAGTCCTGGTCTAGCTGTTCCAGTGCAGGACATATTTTAGGGAATTACTGCACAGTGTGGGTCTTTTGCCCAGTCTTTGCTTTCTTACCTTCTCTAATGTGATGACTCTGTGCACAAGGGCTTTAAAACTTACTGTCACATTGGAACCATTTCACTGCCAGTTGTTTAAAATCCCTCCCTCATCCATTTTTTTTTAGGGTCCACACAGCTGAGGCTGCACCTGAAGCACAAAACATCTCCATGTTTTATTCTGTAGCAAAGCACTGAAAAGGACTGGAAACAAGGCAAGTTGAAGCTATTTCTTTTAAAAGCCCCTTGCAGCACCCCTTTTAAACTAAGATGAGCAGACAGTGAATGCTCCTAGAAATCCACATTGAAGCAGTTCCCAAACAGTTCCATAAGGTTCAGTGATCCATCACACCTTCCCCTGAACATGTGCTTTTAGTGGAAGTCCATTCCATATCTAACACCTTCTGGTGCACTTTGGGGTGTAAACTGCAGTAATGAAGCACAGGATGCTGAAGGTAATTTCCCTTCAAGGGCTGCCCAAGTGAAAGAGAACCCAAAAAGAGCATTTTAAGATGAATCCTGTTCCAAATGGAAATTCAGCATGAATGAGAACTGCTTGCATATGATCTGAAGGCTGGATGTGATGGTAGAGCTGTCTCCCAGGCCACGTGGCTTTTCCCAAAGAGGTGTCCTGTGTTGAGAAATCAGTGAACTGGTGAACTCCTGGCAGGGATCTGCAAGAGAAGAAATAGGCTGTGCCTGTACTTCTCCATGCGTCACACAGCACCATTAGTACTGGGTCACCCTACAATGACAGGAGAAAGTAGGCACACACCTGCAGGTCAGCCAGGATGCTCCATCTCTGCAGGAGGAGGAAGCAGAAGAGGAACTGAACTTTTTGATGTAGGTCTGTACCACCAGTTAACAACAGACTTAGGTATGTTTGTGCTCAGCATTGTACATGTTCCACCCACACTGCTCAGTCATGTATTATAGGAAACATTTCCCACAATTTTGTCTATCTCCTGCATCTAAATATGTCTTGAGGAACCCACACAAACCTCTATGTAGACCTGACACCTGAGCTAGCTGACTGCTGTGGCTTTGTTGCTAATGGGCAGAGAGGAGCACTTCTAAAGCATGACTCTTCTGACCACCTTTAGATGCCCTTAGAAGGAGCTAGTTGGTAACCCTAGAAATGCTTGTCTCTCTCTCTTGACTAAACAGAGACCAGAGTAATTAGCTGAGCAGCAGATACCTGAACTTCAGTGAGGTGAATGCCACTTGGCCACAGAAAGATGCTGCACAGGTCAGGGTATAAGGCCCTTATATGAAAGGTCCCCAGACCTCTGGAGATATCCACTGGAGCACCCACAGCTCACTCCTGTGCTGTGTGAGGGGTCGAGCTGAGGCCACCCTGTGCCATGACTGGTCTGGCCACTGATGGGGATGTTGGGCTAAACACTTTTCAGGTGTGGTTTTGGCATTAACACACGAAGGATGGAAGGATCTAATCCTGGGATCAGGGCTGAATCCACACTTATATGTCAGCACAGATGTATTCCTGAGCTACACGGACCCAGTGACACACAGGGCTTTGCTTATCAATGGGATCTAGCTTGGAGTCAGTGGCTTTCAGTACTGGAGTGAAGGGTGATGTCAGTCACACAGTATAAAGTTTGGGAAAGAGCAGGTGAGATGTATGGAACAAGTAAAGTAATTGCCATCAGCCTTTGATCCTTAACTTGTGTATTCAGACTCCGCAGAAACTCCCCCTAAACCTAAACACTTCATTATTTATATTTATGGTTATGTTTTTTAATGGACTTTTACCCTTCCTTCCCCTGGGTACAATCTGTGTGGCAAAAAATACTGTGAGATCTGCTCTGTCCACCGTGTTTTGACTCCCAGGGAACTGAAGAACCATGAGAAGGTCTGATGTGATGTTATTTCAGCCCCACAAATAGCTCCCCCAGTAATTCAAAGTGCTTGCAAAGAAGAAAAAAAAAAAAGTAAACACAAATACCTGGAATGAAAATATAAGTCCCCAGAGCCACACACACTGCAGTCTGTCAGAGCAGGAAGGACTGACAACCCAACCCCTCTTGGTGGTGTCTAATATCTCTAAAAGGCTCTCTGGGTGATTTGTCCACATTTAACACTGCACTCAAGAGGAACTTGGACAAGTTGTTTTGTTCCTTTTCACCAGTCTTACTCAGCTGCCTGTTGCTCCTCTTTTTTGAGACCTTGGCAGAGAACGGGCCAGGTCTCAGACTTCTAAATCAGTGAAGCTCCATGACTGTCTGGTACAGAGCTGGATGCATCATTACCCTTCTCCATCCTCTGCTCCTCCAGGCTCACCTGGAGCATGGCAGGAATTTTGGTGATGTCATGTGCGCTGCCCTGAATGAACAGTGCTTTCCCTTCTAAACACTGGGTTCACCACGGTGATCAGCTAAGCCTAAACATAACCCGTCTGCTCCCAGTGCAATTGCTTGGCGTTGCTTATCCTATCACATCCATCCCATCCCATCCCATCCCATCCCATCCCATCCCATCCCATCCCATCCCATCCCATCCCATCCCATCCC
>JAWWEW010000051.1:4654213-4676394 GCA_035583185.1 Anabacerthia variegaticeps | reverse complement strand
CAGCTCCAGCTCCTCTGCCACCCCCAGGGACATGACCACGCAGGAAAGGTAATTTTATGCAAAGCTTCTGTTCCCACCTCAGGGAAGACACAGAGACATTGTGTCTCCTTTCCCTTGCACTGAAGTGAGTCTTTCAACAGACCCTGTGGGAACTCATCACAGCTGCTCATGGTGCAGACCAACAAGGCTTTTGTTACTCTTTGTGGGAGGCCACAGGTATTATTTTTTGTGGCTGTGTAAACCACCATGCATTAACTATAAACTCTATGTCATCTGGAAGGGATGTTATGCCTCCTTCATTCATTACTTCATTTTACCCTTTATTTTCTTAAGCAAATTAATCTTTATTTACTTTTCCTTCTTTTGGATATGAACATCACACATGCAGTAGGGATTCAAGAATCCGTCAGCACTAGAACTATGGATTCTAAAGCAAGGAGTATCCAAATATTATGGAATGGAGAGCTCGTACTCTGTGGTACAGCAGATTTTAGCCAATAAATGTCCAGTTTAGGGTTATACTGGAAAACCTGACCTCGGTTTTACCCATGCAGTGTCAATGTTTCAGTACAAACCAGGAGTTATTTACAGTGGTGCCCTGGGAAAGATGGGATCTACTGGGACTTTTTGGCTGCCAGTGATGTAAAATGACTGTTTGGGTAGGGAACAGCATGCCTGGACCACTGGGCTGTAGGTCACAATACCCAAGATATTACTGTCCTTTTGACTGTGCCCATTTGCCCTTAACACAGGACAAGCCCTTTTACCTCCTTGTCTCTCCATCCAGCTCTTGGCTGTTCAGCTGGCCTGGCCACAGCTTGTCTGTAGTGATTTTATTATCCATATTGACCCTAAAATGTAAAGGTTGATCAGACACAGAAGTGAATCTGGAAGATAGCATTTATATATGGAAAGAAAAAACTTTTTGGAGACAGGCTGCAAAGCCACATCTTAAATTCTCCAAGTTTCCAATTAATTTAGGCCCAGGTCTTAAGCTCAAGCACATCTGGAACAATTATTACTCCAAACATGTGGTATATGTCCTAGAAGAAAGACTTATAAACCAAAATAATAAAAAAACCCCAAGCAGAACCACCACCCTGGCTTTTCTGAGGAAGCAAGGCAGTGCTGCCACCAAACACAGTGCCAACAACTTTGGAAGACCCAAACAAAATTATATAATAATGACAAATATCAAACAAACGGCAGACAATGGGGGCAGGGGGAAATGCTTCAGTCTCTGCTCCTCTTTTCCTGGCCCACCCATGTGTAGTTGGTTCCATAAACCTCGGCAGCAGCTGGCATGCTGGACCTGAGCAGATGCCAGCCATGGGGGCTCCCACTGGTTTTGAAAGCTGTATTTGTTATATATATATATATGTCACATATGTGTCAGTCTGAAAGGTTAAGCGAGCCACTGAAACCAAGAAAAGCAAAGGCAGCACTTTGCAAACACTCTGCACCTTCTCCAGATCCTGTGTCCTGTTCCTATGCCAGGCCAGC
Source organism: Anabacerthia variegaticeps (assembly GCA_035583185.1). NCBI lineage: Eukaryota > Metazoa > Chordata > Aves > Passeriformes > Furnariidae > Anabacerthia > Anabacerthia variegaticeps. Next base: position 4,674,891 of record JAWWEW010000051.1, on the reverse strand, counting down.
TCCTCTAAAGAGGTTCTTATGCACTTTATTTGAGTTACAGGGAGTCTGAGCCCTCCTTCCAGTCAGCAGCAAACTCTCAGCTGGTCATGTAGACCAGTGTTTTGTCATAGATTTTTCAGGCAAAAGAAGATACAGCATTTGGCTTTCAGTGTCCCAGGCACAAAGATTTCCCTGTGCAATAAGAAGTCAGTTAGATTTTTCTATGCAATTAGATACAGAAATATGCTATTTTCTTATTTGTACCTATGATTTATTCTGTGGAGCATCTCCTTAGTGAGGTGACACTTGATGCTTCTTAAAAAGGGAAAGAACTACAGTCTCTGACCCAAAGAAATGCCCGGTGAGATGCTTGTTGCTAATGTTTGAAAGCAGCAGAGAGAGCTGCAAAGAAGTTCTCTCTGAACCAGACATGTGGTGCTGAGAGCCCTTCAGAGAACAAAGGGCTCATCTGGGTCGGAACTCCTGCGGGCTGAGGCCACAAGGCAGGTTGGTATTGCCATCTAGAGAAAAGCACAACCTGTGCTGAACTCTCTGGTTGCACCCTGTTATCAGGCGTTTCATGGGGAACCAGGGCCTGGATCTGCCTGAGCACTCCATATCTTGGGGTCACACCAACACGAGTGTCACTTTTTGTTTTTCTCCTGCCCCCTGAAATGTGTTTGAGCATCTGCCCTGTGCGGATATTCAGCCAGGTCTGAAAAGAAGACCCTTCAGAAAAACAAAGTGGTTTTGTGTGTCTTAACTTGAGCTGGAAAATGGAGCACAGACTCCAACTCACAGACCAAACACTGGGACCTATTATTTCTTCTTTTGTTTTAAGACTCACATCAGCAACAGGGAATGGAAAAAACGTGTGAATCAGGTCATTTCCAAGTTATGTGATTCACTCTGATAGGATGTTGCATTTCTTTGTCTCTCTTCAAGGAATCACGTGGAACAAAACCACAACAGGCTGCTGACATAGTGTGGGGTGGGTGTGGGTGGAGGGAAAGAGCAAAAGTGCCTCTTATTTTAGAAAATAATTGTCATGCTTATCTTCTTCCAGGTGTCTCCAAGGCCTGTAGAGTTTTGACAGGATTCCCACGAATGAGAACTTTTGCCCACAACTCTGTCCCATTATCTCTCTCACGTATAATAGAGCTGAAGGCTTGTGGTCGAGTGACCTCAGCATCATTGCGAAAGTGGTTTGCTTGCATTATTCTCACAACACGTGATTCCATAAGAAACACCACTCTGGGCCTGGCTATTTTTCCTTAACTCTTTGCTGGGATGAAAAACAGTGAAAAAACACAGATATATGTGACCCTCTGGCATTTGCCCACATCAGTGCCCTCCAGGGTGGAGTTTTTTTGCCCCTAAAGACACCAGCCCCTGCCCTCCAGGATAAAGTGCTGTGCACTGGCAGGGCTCAGCTCATAGCGCCTGTTTGCCAGCCCAGAACACCCTGGTTTCCCTAAAACTGTATGATGGACATCTTCTTAGTCCTATGTTAGGAGTGCATGAAAGGAGCAAGAGAGTCTGGGATTAAACAGTTTTTTTTTTTTTCCTCTAAAAAAGTTGAAATACTGGGAGGGCAAAAAAATAGAGAAGTTCTGTCCTCTTTAAGTATCTCTATCAAGTATGTGATTTCTTCTCAGAACACTCGTTTTTCCCTCCTTTTTTCAGGGAATCACAGAACATGCTGAGTTGGAAGGGACCCACAAGGATCATCGAGTTCAACTCTTAGCCCTGCACTTAGCAGGGAAGGCACTCTGCACTCATTTGACAGTGCAAACAGTACAATGAAACTCCCTGCTGCCATGCAGGGAAACCTTGTTCAGTCAATTGAGTCTTCCCAGTGTTCTGAATTTAGATGTTTCCTGAGTGATGACAGCTTCAGACAGGAGACTCCCAGCAGCAAGAAAGTAGAGCCAGTAAAAAGGTGGGAACACACAGTAGTTTATCACTGTGCAGGAGGAAAGTGTCCCTGCCACATAATGGATGTTGTCATATTTCATGAGGACTCCTTATTTAATTAAGTTAAAGCTTGTTGTTCATAATCTGGATGAAGTCCAGGTGTTGCAGAGGGCCAAACCATCACCTCCTCCAAGGTGCACTCCTCATGGTGTGGGTGCTGAGCACACAGAGGGGTCCTGAGGGCCACAAAAGCTTAGCAAGTCACAGGTGCCACCACGATCTCGACTCCCAAGCCAGGGCACTTGCTGGCTGCCCACTTGTACGTGGGGTTACACAGTGTGGACATCTCATCAGCTGCTCAGATGAGGCCTTCTGACTCATTTCCACTTAGAATCTAGATGACAGTTTGGTTTAAATTAGCCGTGGGCTAAAGCCAAAACCCTGGATCTGAACTTCCTCAGATTTTGGGAAGACTCCAGTCTGGATCTGAGCTTAGCACATGGCTTTCAGTTGCAAAAAGTTTGGAGCCAAACCCTGGATCAGAACATTCCCAGAAAACGGGGAAGCTCAGAGACTGTCTTTGATGTTGGGATCATCTCGAGCACGGGTTTCCAAGGATTAAATACTGTCCTTATGATATGTTACTCATTGTTTTCTTCTATAGCTGGTGCATTTTTAGCACTGAAAGTGTACCTTCTCAGTTCCTGAAAAAAAAGATGAGGATATGTGTGTGTATCTGTGTGTGTGTATGTGTATCTGTGTGTGTGTGTGTGTGTGTATATGTGTGTGTGTGTGTATGCATGTGTATGTGTGTGTGTGTGTGTATATGTGTGTGTGTGTGTGTGTGTGTGTGTGCTTCAACTGCAAAAGTATCTTCTTTTGAATTTGCCTGTTGGATATACAAGAGGTTTTTTGTCTTCAGTCCCGGCCATCAGTACCACCAGTACCATCAGGGGCACCACTGCCTTTCAGTGCAGGGGTTATGGATGTGGCACAGCGACTGTAGCAAGAGCTCCTCGGGCATGTGTTGCCCCTGAGCTCACCATCATACAGATCCTTCGGAGGCAAGCAAAGGACTGACGAGTAACAAAATTCCACTTTCAAGCTGCTCAGGAGACACAGTGCTAACAAACAGCCCCCAGAAGGCGAGATCTTGCAATCTGCTGCTGCAGAGCTGCCGAGAAGCTGGTTCTCAAGTCCCAGGGATCTCAGTGTGTGAAGCTCGGGCAGGAAAGCACGAGAAATCCCACAGAAGGTGTCCCTCTGAACGTCTGGAAAACGTCGAACCGCCTGCCACTCCGTGCCGGGGAGAATCTCAGCTCCAACAGAAGGCTCTGCCAGCGCCGTGTCAGTAGCTCGAGGTTTACACACTTCAGTTGACACCTCTCCCTTGTCCTACAGATGTTGCACTACATTTCGGATGGAGCCTCTAACAGTACAGCTGTTTGAACACATGTGCATTTTCCACTCAACAAACCGCAAGAATAAGGCAGCAGGGTTACAACGTTTGGATCCTAGGGCTAGAATGAGAGAAGCAGGAAAGGCGTTTCTTTGGGAAATCTCTGTAGTTTCTCCTGTAGTTTCTCTCTTTCTGATTTTATTCACTGGCTGTGTTACACTCAGGCCATGGGGAAGGTAAGGTCTGATTGATATTGCAAGTGACAACTGAGGCCTTGAAATCATTTCTTCGGTTCATCTTCAGAAGGTGATAAGCCCAGAGCGTTTTGCCAGTTCTAGAGAAGTAGAGCAATTTTGGCTTTTATTTGCAAAAATGCACTTTATTCCAATTTCTATTAATTCACTGTTACTTGTGAATAAATGAGAGCCTGCCCCAATAAAGGGATTTAGAGTGAAATTATCAGATATGCTCAGAAGGGAAAGATTTTATAATATTCTATCCTTCTTTGCCATTATAGGATATTGGAAGAGATGATTAGGTTTCACCATGAATCTCACAATATTATTGGATGCCCTTTCTTAAATCAAGAGTAAAGAACACGGGGAGACTCCCAGGAGTCATTTAATAAAATAAAGTGGGCCCCAAAATGGGCTTCTTAAGAAACAGGAGACCTCAGGTATCATTATTCTCCCATTGCCAAGGGCATCCATTGCAGGTACCCTCAATTATTTGACTCCTGATTTACGTCAGTTGGTGTAAGGTGAATTGCACTTCTTTTTCATCTGATCCAACATCTGGTTTTTTGAAAAACAGATGTGCACAAATCAATCTGATTAATGTGTTTCATTCTGCAATTACTGCAGGATACATCAGCAGCACAATAAAATCAACCTGCTGACAAATTCTTTCTCCCACACCTTCAGTGTTCAACCTGACTTGAATTAGGCCTTTGCTTTGTGAAACGTCTTCAGATACAGAAGGGCCAGAGTAAAATCCTTAGTGCCAGGACATGGAGTACTTCAGATGATCCGATGTGGACTTACCACTAATGGGGCTTCAATAAAAAAAATTAATGCCTTTAGAAAGGCTACAGGCTATCTTGTGTGCTAGCAGGGCAGAAAGATCCCTTTCTCACAAAGTTCCTCAAGCTTAGATATTAGTTGAAGTTGTCAAAGAAAAACATAAATATGTAAAATAAAATAATAATATGCATACCTATGTATATAAAAATATAGACTGACTCAAGGGAGATACACCTTTCTTAAGGCAATGAGGGGTATGTCTGGTTTTCTGGTGGAAAACCAGTCTCCGTGCTCTGCAAGTCAGCTGGAAAACCCCAGCACAGCATGTTGGTTTTCTTTGAAGGTGCTGCTGCTCCAGGAGGAGACAGAGCCAACACAGGGATTAAAATTAATGAAGTTTTCTTTACAGTTTGGATTATGACTGCTTTTGCTGTCCAGGCGAGGGAAAAGGTGAGAGGGAAGATCCATATGGATCCTCTGCTGCTCCCCTGAGCCTGGTGTAGGTGCTATTGGCATTGCCCTGTGTTGTGAAAAGACTTCCATACAGGGAGTGGGAGGGTGATGGGTCCTGTTCTGCATCACTTTGTTTCCCTGGTGAATGAAGCCCATTTTGTACACTTGCTCCCCATCTCCTCGTGCAGTGGGAGGTGGGATCCCCTCACCTGCCTGAGTCAGGCCAGCCCATGTTCTCCTGTCATGGCTGCAGCAGTGACTTGTTGTAGGTCTGGTGTTGATACTGATTGTTACTTGACCTTGATATTTGTATAAGGGAGAGCAATTAAGAAAAAACAGGGAAAGATTTTTTCCCTCCCCTTATTAATTCTGTCACTGCTGCCTTTCATCTCCTTCAAATATGGGTCCTACCATCAAAATTCCAATCCAGATCCAAACCTGCATTTTCATTTTCCCCAAATCTTGGAGTGCTTTGAGCTGGAATACTTCACTTTCCCACCCCCCCAGCAGAAACCTAATAAATGTGGTCTATAAAAAATGAGTTTGGCCAACATCTGGAGGCAGATAAAAATCCTCCAAGCTACTGTTCCATGGTCCTAGGGATCGTTAGCACTGCAGAGCATCTATATAGAATATTTATCTTAAGTATGTAATAAAATGAAAGCTACTGTGCCAAATTTAGAACAACCTCTGATGAAAAGAAATGCTTCACATCAACATTAAGCTGGAGCTTTTCTAGCCAGAGAGAATCTTTTCTCTAGCCAAAGCACAGCAACTCGTAGTTACAAAAACTTAACACTAAACACAGGGGGGAATTTATTATTTTAACTGTGAGACTTCATCACTGGTTAGTTTAATGTGTCTTTCCCCCTTTTTCGTTTAATCACCCTCCCCCTCTCCTTGGGATGGTTTATCGCTTGTAAATTATTTGTCACGTCGTTGCAATTCTATCCAGATCCTTAACTTTCTAATCATGCATCTTTTATGGGGTCTCTTTTAAAGAAGCACTATAATTACTTGCCAAGGGTCTCTGTAAATTTTATCAGGCTGTAAAATATTATGCTTTAATTATTTGAAAAAAAAAAATATTGGAAATGTTCCCTCTGAAAGGCTGCACGATCGATATTGCAAGGAGCAAGGCACCTTCTGCAGTCCTGCATTGGTTCCTGCTGTCCACCTCAGAAGCCTTCAAAACTCTTCCACTTCATTCAGTGGCATGGGGGATTATTAGTGGAGAAACTGGCCTTTGATTAAGCTAAAGAAATTGTTTACTGTATGCTTTAGTAGTAAAATACACTAAGAGGATGGTAGAGGATCCTCTCCCACCTTTTTGTAGGAGGCTCTGCTGCCAGCTTGGTGACAGCTCTCTGTATTTCAAAGCAGAGATGCAGAATAAACTGCAGATGCAGAAATGAGCTGATCCTCTCTCATAGGAAATGGGACTTCTTTTAGCCAGAGATTTTTTCTGGTTTTAGACAGACTTTGAAATTATCATCTTGTTAATTTGCTTAGTTTTATTAATAGTGAATATAGAAACACTGATGACATTTCCAGTACTCCATTTCTATTAGCAGCAGGCATCTGTGACTCATTTCTGTCATCCTTTACATCACAAACCAGAAAGTTCTATCATACAGTTTTCTAGTAAAATATGAGGAAATTGGGTACTTGACAGTGGCCTAACATGGTTTCTGGAACATAGTTTCGCATGCACTATTGAAAAAAAATTGGTTTGCAGTGTGTTTCAATCTGTATGTGTATAGAGTGTAAAATTATCTCCTGCATTCCTCACCAGCACTTCAATTAAACATGCACAGTTGCTCGTGCCCATTTCTGGTAAGTTTGCATTTCTTTAGATAGCTTGGCTGAAATATGAGAGAGTTGATTTGTTTTGGTCAAGGAGCACAGTAGGCTGGAAGCAAAGTGAAATATAGCTCTCACCTCAGCTCCTTGCTCCTGGGGGACACTATGGGAGGTGCTTTGAAGGAACAACATGCTACTCTGTCTGTACAATTCCTCTTCACAGAGTGAGTATGACGAGTCAAAAGGGAGACACAAGGATCATAAAATCCAAGCCTTAGCCCTGAATAAGACTGTCCCCAAGAGCCACACCATGTGTCTGAGTGTGTTGTCTAAATATCTTTTGAACTCTGCCAGGTTCCCTCAAATCCCCAATCACCCTCTGGGTGAAGAGCCTTTTTCTAATCTAAACCTCCCCTTATACAACTTCAGGCCACACCTTTTGGTCCTGTCACTGTTATCCTAAGAGAAGTCATTATCCTGTCTGTCCAGTGGCTTTCCAGGTGTTGTTCTGGGAATACCCACTATTATTACCCCTAAACAGCACCAAATCAGACTGCCAGCACTCACCAGCCCAGGTACAGAAACTGTGAGGTCCACACTAAACAGGCACTCCTGATCTTTCCCAGGTTTTCTGGAAGTACCGACTAAAAGTGCTTTTCCTGAATGCTTTTTCTATAAAAGCACAGCAGTGGCAGAAAATTGTCCATGTTCTGCACAGCAGCAGCTTTTGCAGCAGGCTTTGGCTTGGTGGTCAGTGGCTGTGGCAGACATCACATTTGAATGTGGAGAGTTCTCTGTGCACTGTCACACCTGTGAAGGTGACACACTCTCTGCACTGACCAGTCAGAGCTGAGGGCGATGTCCTGCAGTGACAGCACCTGAGAGGGCCAGTGCACTGTGTCACACCACAGCACTGGGAGATCAAACAGCAAATATCTTTCATTCATGATTCAGGCCAAGTCAAGCAGTGATTTTTAATGCTTGTTCATGAATGAGACAGACTTTGATATTTATTTACAGTGGTTGTTGACCATCAGAAACCATTCAATAAATATCTCTTGTAAACCACACATAAGTAAATACAAAGCTGGCTCAGGCTACTATATGTTGTTGCTATTTTTAATAGCTGAACGCTGACAGAAGGCAGTGGTAAGAGTGGTAACCATGTTTAAACACGGATATAGTTCTGGGTGGCTGAATTATTCATTGCAAGTCAGGAGTTCCGCTGAAGTAACCTTTCTACCTGTAGGCAGGTTGTCCACAAAGAGATCTCTTCTTGTTTCATATCCATTTCATATTGATATAGGTGATTAAAGACACTGTAACCACAGGTAGCCTGAAAAACATGAAATATATCCACTTGCAATTAACCAGACATGCTGCAGATGTTTGAAAATCAGTATAAAACTGATTTCCATGGACTGACATCTGGTCCTACAAGGGTCCCTGGGGACTTCTCTGCTGTTGTGTTAGCTCAGGGGTCAGGTTCATGCTCCAAGACAGCTCCCCAAACCCTTCAGCTGTTTACCTTGCTGCTGTGAAAGTTTACACCCCTGCTCAGTCTGGAGGGAGCCAACTGTCTCGCTCACTTGAAAACTCAGGTGCCAGGTTTTCAATCCTTCAGAGCTGCCCCTCCAGGCAGGGAGGGTGTCACAGGCTGAGCTGAAACGGGTTTAAATCTGGAGATTAAAAAAAAAAAAGTGTGGGGAAAGAAAAGGAAAAAAAAAAAAAGACACCATACACAGAGTTATTCTACATCTCAAAATACAGGGAGAAAAAGATGGCAATATTTGCTTTGTGGAGCCTGCAAAGACACCACTGCCTGCAAACAGCATTCCCCCCTTCTGCAGTTAACACCAGCCACTTCACAGCCACTTCAGCATTGCTCTTTTATTCCCCAAAACAGCTGCTTCCCTTTGATTCCTCCCAGTCGGGGCCAGCATTTATACCCCAGCCTGCATTTATGCTCCCCTCCTAGTCTAGATTCCCTGCCTACCCCTGGAGAGCCCAGGATCCCCCCTCTCTGGCACTGCTGTCTCACCTGCAGGGTGCTGATGCATCCTGGCGGCTCCAGCCCTGCTCCTGGTGGGATTGGTGGGAAGGAAGCCCACCGGGACACATCAGCAGGCGTGCTGGAGGGCAGGCAGCCACTGGAAAACCAACAGGCTCCCAGCTCTGGGGGTACAAGGCGTCCTGCGGGCTGGCTGACAGCTACACAGCAGCTCCACTGAACGGCGGGGACGGAGGCACTTTTGGCATGTAAAGTTTGCAGTGAGGGATCTGGGGACTTGCTCCTGTCTGCTGGCATGTAGATGGTGTCCCTCACAACCAACATTTTCTGCAGAGGAAACAAGGAAAAGGAATTAATTAAAGAAGCAGAAATAAACTCTGGGTTTGGTGCAGGTTTTTTGCTGATTTATCACTTGTGCGTTTCAACAACTACTTTGTAAGGGGTTCACAAACTATATTAGTTTCTGGAGAGTTTAACTATCAGCATCTCTAAGGACAGTAAAATAAAGCATGCCCTCAAATTGTGTTGCTATAGGCACAAAAAAATGGACTCTTACAAAATATAGATTAGTAGACAAGCCATAACCTCTTTCCTCTTCCTTTGTCTCTTCCATCCATGACTATAAACGCATCTTAACTTCTGGTCAGGAAAAATCATATCTCACAATCTTTCCTCTCTTAGAAAATCTCCTCTACAGAATTAAGATCCTAATTTTTTCAATATAGTAGTTTAAAAATCCCAGTAAAACAAACAACAAAAAAGAGTAATTTATACCTGACTGAACACCATAAGGTTTACTCAGCAGTGTTGACCTAGCACGTTGTGCTTTGAGGCTGCCGGGGCCAGGATCACAGTGTGACACCTCAGCCTGATGTACAGCATTCTGAAACACAGACCACACAGCCCGAGCACGTGGATTATTACATGCAGTCATGAAATGCTAATTGGTTACTAAGGCAAGCTGTATCAGATGAAATGGAAAACAAACCAGAAGCTGTTTCTCCAAGGCTTTTAAAGTTAAAAGCATGGCTAAGCTTGGGTAGTTAGAACCAATAACACTCAGATATTCTCTTTGATCCCATATTCCTGCATGTCCATTATGAACCCATCAATACGGTGTGAAGGTTGGAGGGAAGGTGTAGGCTCTCTGACAATTGGCCAGTTGCTCCCTTTGCATCCCTCTCGGCTCCTCTTTCCGATATTTATTTTCATCAGTGATTCTGATAGCATAAACAGGGGCAGCTGACATCAGACTCAAGGCAGCGAGGGGAAAAGAAATAAGAGATGTTTGGTAAGGGGGGATGCTGTCTCTGGTTGAGGCCAGACTTCCTGGCCAGGGCTTTCCTGGAAGGCTGCTCCTCTAAGTACTGTATTTGCCTCAGGCGGCCTCCCTCCATGGAGTGGTAAAGAGAAACATTAAATCAACACATACACACACTGACTTAGAATTCAGTGAATACAAAACTCATTCCATCTCTGGGCCTTAAACTGTACAGAAGTTATTAGGAGGACAAGACACTAACACAACAGCAACGAGGTCTCCCACCACTTGCTCTTGGCCCCCTGGAATAGTTGGGAACTTTCTTCATTTAAGTGGGGAGGGAACTACTGTACAGGTGTGCAGGTTGTTCCCTTAGGTATCTAACAGGTTCTGAAGTTTAAGGAAATATCAATAAAGCCTCTTTTATGCAATGGTTTCCATAAAAAAGTTGTCACAAGGAATATTTGCCAGGTTAAGGGGATGGAGGAGGCGATAGCCCACAGGAGATGTGCAGCTATCACATAATTAGAAATATTAGGCACTGGAAAAATCAGAAAAAAATGCTGGAAACATGGCACTGTGGGCAAAATGCCTATAGCTGGAGTTTGGAATTTTTTTTTTACCAGATCCTAAAATCAATGAGCTGAGGCGATAAGTGGACAGAAATGTGTCTGATTTACATGAGGTTACTGAGTCCTTCTGCCTCTGCCACTGGAAACAGGAGAGTTTGTGCCGTGGAGGAGCTGCAGTGTCTCTCCCAGCTTCCATGGTGTCAGCACTGCCTTTTTCAGGACAAGGAAACCCCTCTGTGAACACCATGCCACGTAGAGGAAAGTGGCACAGATGGTCAAAGCCCCATAGAGAGTCTCATGGTGTCCTGCTTCCTATTCCCAAGGCAAACCTGGCCTCGGGAATGAGATGCCAAAGCTCAGGTGCCTTGCACACCTGGCAGCAGGTGGTGGCTGTTTTGGGGTCACACAAACTCTGAGGGGACTCTGCTCCAAGGCAGGTCTGAGCTTTCAGACCCCTTGGAAGACCTGATTCCCCAAGGAACAGCACCTGGCTGATGCAAACAGAGCTCCAGCACTGAGGAGGGGCAGAGTGTGCTGTTGCCATAGCAGGGGCAGGGGGATCTATGGAAACCCCTGAAAACGTATTGCTGCATGTAGTCTCAAAACAGCATAGCCAAAGACAGTAGCAGAGCACTTACAAGGCATGCTGTGAGGGCAGGGTAATTTCAATCCATTTAGCAAAGTGCTTCCAGTCCTTGTTTCAGAGCAGGTAAAAGGAAAATATAGTAAATATTGAACAAACAAAGTTAATCTGTACCTACAGCACTCTAACCAAGAAAAAGCTAAAACCGTGTGACTGTTGCCTGCCCTTGGTTTTTTATTTTCCTCTCAGGCAAATACCTTTTCCTTTCTTTTTTTTTTTTTTTTTCCTTGTTTGTTTAAAAGAAAAAAGCTGCTGCTGTGTGATGGTGAGCTGCTCTTGTACAGACTCACTAACCCATAAGGCCCAGGTGAAAATCATGGGGTAGTCAATACCTTATGGCAATGGCAGACATTTTGGTAACATGATATATATCTGTGAGTAATCACACACTTTCCTCCCCAGTTAGGGTGGAAAAGTGCCCTTGAAAATTGCTTACTCTCCCACTAAAACATACAGGATTTGTACTCTAAGGGACAAAGCAGAAGTCCAATGAATCACTGAAATCAGAAAAAAAACAAGTAAGGTTGTTTGAATTTGTCCTTTCACGAACAAAGATTCAGGACTCCGTTTTTAAAATTTTTCTTGGCATTGCATTAAACTGTGTCCTTGGAAATATGAGCAAGTCTAGCTAAATTTGTTCTTGAAATTTGCAAACAGGGATGAAATTTACTTTCAAGGCTAATACATTTATCAATCTGGTTTTGTCTTCTGCCACTTCGATCATCCTAGTAGTCAAAAGAATTATAAAGTGCCTGACCAGGAATGTTCTGTTGAATACACCATGAAGGGACCCCGATTGCTTGCAACGATGGCAAATCCTTTGTTTTCCGAAGAAAATGCTCATTGCTTGTTTTCCAGGCATTTTGGGACATGATCATCTTTCATGTTCTTTCCTGGGGAAATCCTCACTGGATATAAATAGCTCCAGCACTCAAATGACTTCCAGTAGTCCTAGGGAAGGTATTACTCTGGTGGAGGAACGTAACCGGTTATGCAAGCTGGGACTTGTTGGGACAATTTCAAGCTGCCAGCAAGAGACACTTCTCATCCATTACTGTCTCCAAGGATGTTTGAGATTGTGGAAGCATTATTGTGTTTCAAGGCCAAAAGGGGTCATTTTGAGTGCTGATTCTGGATTCTTCCACTTCAGTCTTTCTAACTTGGGGGTTGAGAGCAGGCCACTGGTTGAGGGTATGTGGAGAAATGTTTGCCTGCATCAGCTAGCCTCAGTTAATCAGCTCAGAGCCTCCAGTGCTTTTTACAGAGCAAGTATTGAACTTGAACTTCTTAATCAAGTAGGAAAGTGCTTTAGCAGTGCTCTGCCAGTGTAGAACACAGCTCTGTACAGTTCACAGCCTCCTATTTTTTTTGTGGCTCTTTTTGCTTTGTCCCAGAACCAAATATGAGCAGAGGCAGCAGAAGACCTGTCTTGGTTCACAATGAAGGTGCAAGAGCCAGAATCTCCTGCTGGGGGAACTCAGAGGAACTCAAGCAGGATTACAGAAGGGTGCCTGGGTGTCAGGTGTGAGTAAGCTCAGAGTAAAATGTCTGATGATGAGGGATGCCATCCCTTCAATTCAGGCAAAAGTGAGGAGGAAATCCCTTGGGAGCTGCAGTCCAGGTGGGACAGAGGCTTTGTTCTGGTGTTGTGAATGCTATTCAGTATTTCACGTGATCCAGAGGGTCTTCAAGGGCACCTTTCAAGAACATTCAGGCCCTTAAGTAGAATTGAGCTAGGAAATGATTTTTCTCTTTTGTAGGGACGAATTTCTCAAGCTGGTCAAAAATGAAGATGCTATCCCAGGTCGGAGTGAATGTTCTCTCTCTCTCTCCCCTTCCCATTTCTCCAGAGCAAAGATTTGAAAATTGCACTTGGAAGGCATTCAATCAAGCAGACGGTCAGCTGTGCTCACATACCATTTGGACCAGGTTTTTAGAGCTGTGCCAGAATGTACCTTATGCGAAATTAGTAAAAACAATAACACCAGAGCAGAGGAATAACACAGCAAACCATACAGACACGTCAGGCACAACCAGCCGTTAGGTGAAAGGCCAACATCATTTAGCAACTCACAAGTTCATAAATGGTGGATTTACAGAAATTTAATCCCCTTCTGCTCATCAGGGGATTTAGCTACAGACCAGGAATAGCTAATTGGGAATAGGACCAATGTGTTTAAAAACAATGAAACACACTTCAGAAAACTCCTTTGAATTCTTTAAAAAAGTAAAAGCACTAATTAAAAAAAGATGTTGTCCTAAGAAACAGCCACAGGTTTACAGGGTGGGAATTGGCCAACTTAGAGTCTGTGCTGTGTGTCTGGCCACTGGTTGGCAAATGCAGACCTTTACACTATAAAAACTGTTTCAGTAACACTTTGAAATACTTGCCCAATCATGTTTAGTTCACTTGGGATTCATTATAATATCATTAGGTGGGATTATATCGTTTGCTTTAATGTCAATTGCATTTCCATATTGTGTCCAGTGGTTTTATGATGTGGACAAATATTCCACCAAGGACTAGGCTGAGGCCATCGCATTTAAATTCTTTTCCTGAGTCACGCTTGGCAGAGATCCCCATCTCAAGACATCCAGGCTGCAAAACCCTCCTTGGAAGCAAAGGGGAGATCAAACACAGTTTTATGCTATTCTGACAACTGCTGCAATGGTGCTTCAGCTGAACCCACTGCTTGAGTCAAACACAAAAGGTTTGTGTTTGTGCCTGTCTTTCCCTTCACCTTGACTAGAAAGACCACAGAAAACCACAGATTTGGGATCTTCTGATTGGTAGTGGCCAGACAGGGTGGGAACAGGAGCAAAAAGTCCAACACCTCAACCTCCTCACTCTGGGACAGCAACACCGACAGACACCTAAACTGCCTGGAAAGCTGGTAATGAGCTGAAGCCCTCAGACTCAAATGTCTGATCATATCAGCTTTCATATCCAAAATATTGAATGCTTCAACAGTAATAAGGCTCCGGAGAAATGAAATCATCCTAAGTGGCAACAAGAAGGATGTCAGAGTTCCTGTCTCACAAGATTAAATTCCTTTTGTACTATGGCCCTCATCACTGTTTGAGGACAATCAGTAAATAACTCCTATTCTTAAAAGGGTAACAAGCAAAGCTCAGATGTATTTGATTGCAAAATACATTTTCAACAAGAGTTTTGTTGCTGTCATCTCTAATAGAAAGTAAACATATGTGCTAATGGCCTAGGTAATGGAAATGAAGGTTTCTCTATGAAAAGAAATGTTACTTTCTTACAGACTAAGAGTCCTGCTAGAGAAGGTGGATTCTGCTGTCTAAAGATGCCGGGAAATATTTTAACAAAATTACGTGGCAAAGTAAAGAAAACACCTAAGGAAATAAAAAAAAAAAAGGCACATGATAAAATTATCACGGCTTATGGTAAAAATAATAGTCATCATAATAAAAATAATGTGTCATGGTACTATACAGACAAAGAATCAGCTCAAAAGTACTTCTGGTGAAAGACCTGTTTTATTTGTCCTACAACAGAGTGCATGTAGATGAAGCATTTGTTCCTGGTCATAAAATAATAGTCATCATTAGAAAGTCAGCTGTGACAAAACCCTAGATCCAGTCAAGAGTTAGTTTCCTTGTAAAAATTGATCAAGATCCTCTGATTTCAATGCATGTGGCTGTGTGTCTTTTGGGAACCCTGTGCTCCCTATCTCTTATAGCCCTCACCTGAGGTCCCTCATTCCTTCCACCATAGGGGGAGAGTGGAAGGAAACAATTCTCCACAATGGAACTTTGCCCTGTGCAAAAACAGGATGGAGAAAGACCGTGGTGGAGTCTTTCTGCAAACCTTGGAGAAATGTCATGTTTTCAAGGCCTCTTCTCTCTATCAGATTTAACTGAACACAGCTACTGGCTCAGAGGCAGAGAGAACAAAGGGCAATAGCTGGCCACAAACACTTGATCTCTTGCAACCCCCAAAGAGGACTTGCTTCCAGAAAAACAGAACCTTCTTTTCCACAAGGCACAGACCAGAATGGAGGAAGGTGTTCAGAACAGTTATTCCTCTGCTGGAGGTGCAATAAGCTTTGAGCCCTCTGCCCATGTTGCCCCTGGGGTTACCAGCCCAAGGGAGACGTGAAGAGGTTTCTCGCAGCAGGAACCGGGCCAGTGGTGCTGTTTCTAGTGGAGAGTCTCAGTGTCTGTAGGGAGGCTTAAGCCTCTTTCTAGGCATCAACCAACACTTGGCCTGGGGAGAGCAAATGAGTCACATCTGCACAGCTCCTTGGCAAACAAAAGGCCTGTAAAATTCTACTTTCTTTTACTTAGGAGTTTCTCACAGGGAAGATATATTTTCATGGGAATTTACAATTTTTTGCCCTCAAGAGAAACTTTACCATTCCCCTTAATCAAGAGTGGTGTCATTTTTACCACCAAACCTCTCACTTCTTCCCATCTGTCCAAAACCACTCTAGTGAGACATGGGCTTGGAAGAACTTGCAAGCCTTGGAGGGCCAGATCCAGCACACCAGGCTGACTCAGTTCCCTTTATGGCTCTAAGCAGTGGGCTCACCTATAAATACATATCCCTGTGTGGATGTAACCCCAGCATGTGCAGTTCCTGGCAGATGCAGAGCAGAAGCCAAGAAATAGAGAGGATTTAAACCACACTCTCTCCTGGAGTAGTTAAATGGGACTGAAGTGTAGACTGCAATGGTGCTGCAGCAGTGGTGAGGACAGGTCTGGTTTTGGCAGGCACAGAGCCATGTGCTGTCTTGTGGCCCAGCTACTGGAAGTGATGGATTTGCTGAGGAGAGACCTCAGCTGACCGTGTGGGCAGCGTGGAGGAGCCTCCATGCTGTCCATGCAGGGTTTCCCAGCACTGCTGGACTCTGTGCACCAGCTTAGCACTGAGATGGTCCATTTTATTCTGCTCTTTGGTCCACCCAAAGTCAAATCTCCACATCTCAGGCACAGATCTCCCTGTATCCCTGTATGGGCTCATGTATAACCCCACACCGAAGCATCTCTTGTGTCTCTTTAAGACATGTTTTGTCTGTAGGTCTGGTGATCATGAGAAACTACAAATTGCTCTGAAGAAGAGCTAGTTGACATTTACCATTAGATATACTTTTCTATCATTAAAATGGAAGGAAACCTGAAGGAAAAATGTCAAGTTTTTAATTACTTCCAAAGAAATAAAACATTGGTAATTGAAGGCGTTCAGTTTGCAGCAGCCAACGAGGGAAACATTTCTGTAACAACCAAAACGTGTAAGTCTCCAGTCTGTCATGCAGATATTTCCTGCAATGTTCAGCTGTGTAGTTTCTTTGGTTGCTGAAAACTGGAAAAAAACAATGGATTTTTCTTCTTGCAATAAAATTGTTCTTAGTCTGTGCACATTCAGGAGTTTTGCAGTGGGGGAATATTTTCATGACCCCTTCTGTGCCCATCACTACAGCAGTAAAATACAGGCTTTCTATCTCCCTCTGCAAAGTTGTGCTTATGCTTTTCTCCCTTTCCATGAGGATTTTACCTGCAATTCCCAGTTCTGAACTCACACAGGATGGGTCTGGGGACTAGGGAGACCTTTTATTCCAAAGTAGGTTGTCAGCAAACATGCCAGTGAGAGGGCTATCATTGGAGATGAATCTTGCCTTGCTCTGTGTGTGCTCTCCTGTGGAATGTGAGGAGTTTGCATAAGGCACCTTTATGTGAGGCAAAAGGCACAGGTCCCTTGCCAGAGGCTTGCCAGGTGACGTTGTTTTGTCACCCCATCCTTGCAACACTGGTGTCAGCATCTGCTGCCCTCTGCCAGGGAGGGGAGGTGGTGGCAGAGGGCAGGAAGGGCAGGGCAAGAAGTGCTTAACATGCTTGCTGTGGTCACTTGAGAGAATCTGGTAGTACGTGAAAGCCAAAAATTATCGAATGGGGAGACTGACCCCATGAGCTTATCCATCAGAAGTGGCAAGGAAAGAGAAAAGACAATGAAACTGTCCTTTGACAATTGTCTATTGAATTTATACAAATCCTTGTGTTTTCTTGCCCCATTCAAGTTCTTCAGGAAGGTCTGCATGCTCCTTTTCTTGAGCTGATGGATTTTGTTTCAGAGGACGCCTGAGGTGCAGAGCCATAAGTTTCAGCAGGTTGTGTGAGAGAGATGTGTCATCTTTTTGTTTGTTTACTTGTTTATGTGGTTTTTTTCCCTGAGGATGAAAACCAGTAATAATTAATGCTGTCATTTAACATGTTCCTTGTGAAGAACAAACCTTCCTCCACTGCCTTCCTTTTCTTGTGCTGTTTCTGAGAAGAAGTGCTGAATGAAAACAAAGCTGCATTTTCCAAAACCGCATTCAATGTGGCCCTGCACGTTTGTGCTTGGTTTAAAAATATCTCTACACTTCCAGACACGTTCAGTTCCTGCCTCTTTTAGGAAAGATCTCCAGTTGAGTGTGGGCCCATATAAAGGTGAGCTGGATGGCAACACACACTAGTGGATATGGGAAAGAGTGGAGCTGGAAAGGAGGAATATACATTCCCATGGACATGGAGATATCTGCATGCTGGTCCTGACAGCGTGGCTTTTAAAAGCAAGGGAATGGGAGAGCACAGAGGGGTTGGCACATTTAGTGTAGGGATGATGTGTTTTAATTTCTCTTTCAACAGTTTCTTCAGAAGACAGAGCTTCCACAACACGGAGCTAAGGGCCAAGAAATGTCAGTTTAATTTGGTCTCTGATACTCAATCAGCACACGGCCTCAGGCAAGTGACTTATCTTTCCTCTATCTAAACGTCTACATCAGTGAAACAGAGGCGAAAGTACTTTCCACAAGAGTGTCAGTGAGTTTAGCATAACTCATTAATGTCTGCTCGGAGCTTTTAAATCCTGCAGCAGAAAATCCTCTGCAGACCCCGGTGGTTAATGCACTGTCAGGGTGGTGGTCAGGAGGAACCAAAGCCTGGCACCCCCACGCTGTGCTGGGTGACTGAGGGGTCACAGGCAGAGGCTGGTGGGTAACGCGGGGCCAAGTGTGGGTCCCCATCAGTGTGATTAGAGGATGCTTCCACTGGATAAGGCCGTGGCTGGAAGAGAGCCAGCAGTGCCTCCCTGAGAAACAAACAACCAATGGATCAGCCCTGATCACTGCATTCAGCTAATGAAAATGTATGTAATTGATATTTTATAACTATATGGAGAGAGGATTTTTTTTAGGGCTTTAATGGTATCGATTGACGGAAGAGAGCCAGATAGATGTCTCTAAGCTGCAGGCTATAGGGCTAAAGTGCCTTTGAGTCAGGAAATGTATACTTGTTTAAAATTCACTTCAAATTTTCACATCATTTGCAGCTTTTAATGGCATTTTTAGACCCTGACAATTAATCACGTAGCCACTCAAGTCAACTGACTGTCTCATTTCTGATCAATTATTGTTTTCAACCCCCTATATTCTGCGTACTGACTTGAGCCAGGGTCTGAAAGAGAGAGAGATGCTTGGGGATGTGCTTTGGGATGCTCTTCTTGCAGGTGGTCTCTGACAGAACTTTGGTCCTTGCACTTTCCTGATGGTTATCAATGTTCATTTCACATGAAGCTGCTTAGGGTGGCAATCCTGCTGCTTTAAAGCATATGCTGGTATTGTTGCTCATTATTTCCATGAGCCCTTCAAGGCAAAGATTTACTTTTGCTTTGTGCTGGCCACAGCCCCTCAAAAAGCAAGGCAGGGTCTTGATCTTTACTTAGACTCCTCATGGCGCCAAAATACATTAAGACATTTGGGTTCTGCTCATATCCAACTGTGATTAGATGGGCTGTTTTTTATGGCCAAGGTGTCGTGCTGGGAAAAGCAAAATGTAGAAATAAGAGTTAATTTTTCTCTCCAAAACAGGAAGGTTGAAGAGCAGGGTTTCTGCAGCAGCTGGCTCCTACTGCAGAGAGAAAAGGAGAACCTGGGTTCCCCAGGCAGGCTGCCCTGATATGCAACCCAAGGCCAGATGAGACTGAGTGAAAGGGAGCAAGTACAATAAACCTATTGCAGCAAAGGCATGGGTGGGAAAGCTGGTGAGGAGGTTACTTTAGACAAAGCCCAGCAGTGCTGGCTTAGATTTAACACCCAAATTTGGTTTGGTCATTGTAAATAAAAAATCCTTCTGTTGTGAGATGGGAAAGTGGATCCAGCAGTAGACACTGGAGGTTCAGTGCGTGAGGCTCATTCTGCACATGAGTCTGTGAGATGGTTTGTTTTCATTGTTCTGGTTTCTTTTTCTTTTTGTTTTGTTTTGTTCTGTTCTTGAGTGTTCTATTTGTTGCTTATCTGGAGATATTTCAAAAGTGAACTTGACATCCTTCCCTTTTTCTCTTTTTCACTCTCACTCATTGGAGCAAAACATGGAAGATTCACATGCAAAGCATTAAACCAAAAGGAAAAAAAAAAGGGTAGAAGACAAGTAAAAGGAAGAGAAGTTGACATTTCCTGATCTACCTCTCCATGCACCCACGCACAGAGAATGATTTGGCGCATACACATCAAAGGAACTCAACTGTGAGTGCAATGTGAGATTTCATTTTCAATTCTTACAAAATGAAATTGTTATATTGAGAGAGAAAAGGAATGGACTGGACATGAGAGGAAAGTGCAGAGTCATTCTTTCTTTTCTTGTGGTCAGTGTGTCATACCTTGGTTGTAGTCATGCTTGGGACACTTTGCTTTGGAAACAAAATGAAGAAAATACTTCTTATTTGGGTGGTTTTGGTAAAACTGTGCTGTCACTTCAAGTGAGACTGTCATGTCAATACCAGATCTTAGAGGGCTGCCCCTAAAAGATAACTGTTGAAGTGTTACTGTTGTATTCTCTCCCAGCACTTCTGTTTCCAGTTCCTCTAATTTTCATTCTACTTAATGCATTTGTAAGAGCTGGCTCAGACAGTTCAACATTACAAAACAACATTTACGGAGATTGAAAGTTGTGGTAATTTCTTCGGGTGAAATTCTAGCCCAGTGAAGTCAGTGGCAAACCTCCTGCAGCTTCAAGGATTCAGCTCATGGCATCTTAGTGCCATGAATTTGTACTCTGGATGTCTTTTGAAGCTTTAAATACATTAAGGAAAAATATTGGGCTTGACTCTTCGGTCATTTAGAAGAATAAACAATGGCTTTAAAAGTTACACAGAGAATTACAGGGTTTGGTACTTCTCTTGTCCCTGCAGATCTCAAGCCCAAATCAGTTCTTAAAAATTTTTGTGACTGCCCTGAAAACAACTGGGGATGTAGCAATGGGACCATGCTCCTTCCGGCTAGCAGTAGTCACAATTTAGCTCGTGAGTGTGCTAATGACCCATGAGACACGAACCAGAGCTCTCCCGAATTTCGCTGGTTTTGCAGAACTAGCCAAAAAAAAAGCTTTCCTATATGTATGGAGTCTTAGCTGCAGCTCACTGAAATCAGTAGAAAGCTTCCCTGCTGATGTCGATATGTTTTTGGCTCAAACCCACAAAAATCTGACTCTCCTGTTTGAGCTGGTATGACTCCACTCGGTGATATTTAAGTGTTTGTAACCCTGGATCAGAATGCACCATAGATAAATTGCAAACATGCTTACTTAATCCATGCAATAGAAGAGGATTAATCCATT
>JAWWEW010000051.1:4555363-4654202 GCA_035583185.1 Anabacerthia variegaticeps | reverse complement strand
CCCAAATAATTTATTAAAGCAAAACCCCCAGGACCTGCAGGAGCTGGGGCTCTTACCGTAATCCGTTTCTGGCCTTAGCAATATGACCTCAAATATTATTTATAAGCACTTAATTTTCCTCCCCCCCCATACATTCATCTTGAGTTTTCTATGCTGGCAGATAGAGAAAGTGAATAATCTTTGGGAAAGCTGCAGATGTCTTATTCAGATGTCTGAAAATTCTTGGTTGTTCTGTTTAGCAACAATAACTTTCTCAGCCATCAGGTTTTGTTTGATTGGTTTTTTTTTTAAATAACTAGTCCAACTGGGACCATAGGTGATGATAATACTGACAACAAACAAGCAGCAATGATGTGATTTGCCCATGTCACGCGAGTCAGTAGCAAATGTCATAAAAACAGCTAATAATGCATATTTTTTCACCTCTTCTCTCAGACAACTACAGTTTTCTAATGAGAAATTTCCCCTCTCATATCAGTGACAATGTTGATTTTTCAGAGTTCAAGGGGAAACTCCAGCTTGCCTTTGGGCATGAAGTAAATCATCCAATATTGCTCTTAAGAATTGATCACCCGTGAGGGGCCATGATCTCATCACTGGCTTGGAGAAAGAAACAGTTGATACACGGCAAAAGCACTCCTCGAGTATGTTGTATAACTTTTTGTGTTCATTAAGATGCTTCAGATACAGAACAATCCTCATTGTTCAATATTTATCTTTTCATCTGCCCTGACCTGGGAACTGGGAGCACTTTGAGAAGTTAATTGAAAGCTTGCTTTGTTTCATTTTAGCTTTCAGGTCTAAAACTTTGCTTTCAGTAATGGCACTGAGAACACTTTTGTCCTGTCTGCAATAGCTCAGAAACCTTTTCCAGCAACAACTGGGAATTCGTTATTGATCACCATTGTCTTATTCCAGGAATTCTCCACTGAGACAATTTCTCTTATTGAATGACAACAGGAACCCTCAACCCAGGAAAGTGATTATTTCTCTCATGTTTCTACTGTCTGAATCTTCTCAATCATCACATGCTCCACGTGGGATTCCCATATTGTCTGTCCTAGATGAGATGGATTTTTTTTTGACTATTAGTCCATCCTTCATCACTTCATACTGGGAGCTTCAGAGAGCCTTTGCCTTTAGTGCTCTGTCTTTAACTTGGTTCTTGTCTAAGGATTTAAAGCTAAAGTATTCCATGGAAATGTTTTATTCATTTCAGTCCAGAAAATGTTGAGATCTACCCTTTTTCAGCCTTAATTAGTCCAAATCTCTACATGTCTTAATATAATGAAAGACTAAAAATAACGACCTAAACACTCTCACTCTGCCTCAGGCACTTTTTTTTAAATATTTTTTTTTTTTTTTTTTTTTCTTTTTTTTTTCCAAGGGGGTTAATTTTAGACTTGGCATCTTTGCCCCATGAACTTCCCACATGTGGTTAAAGCTACAAGCCAGGTCCTGCCACCAGCCATATTTACCAGAAACAGCAGCAGAAATTTCCAGCAGAACAGTAAAGGGGCTGCAGTTCCTGTTGTTCTGCCAGTATATTTAATCTAAAAATATTATTCATCTTGCCAACCACTTTAATGCAATTGGGGAATGGCAGAGCTGGGAAGTCAGAAGAAAAGCTCTTTGTTAAAAAATTTCAGCTCAGAAGTCACTCTATTTTCTCCTATATTGTCTGCTGCTCTTTTTTCCCCTTTCTTTCTGCATGGCTTCCTTTGCTGTTTATCCAAACTGCTTCTCAGACTTTTCCCAGTTGTATTAATTATCATTCAATAAAATACTAATCATTTAAGATGCCTGTGCTTTACATTTAAACACAACTTTTTAAAAACTTGCACAAGGAGGGATGTAAAAAGTTATCCAGCTGAAGAGTCAAACTTCTTTCTTCTTTAACTACCTGGATTTACATCATGGGAGTAACCTGGAAACAGTTACAGGGAGCACACAGTTTGGGCTTTGCTGAGCCAACCACAGCCCTAATCTTTGGCTTTTCCTTGTTTTGTTGGCTCTGCCATTTCTTTTCTTTGTACTTTTCTGTTGCTGAAGCAGGAGCTGGAGGATGATCAGAGAGGAAAGCAGAGACACTGAGGTCAAGTGTCCTTGAAGTCTGTTTGTGACTAATACATTAATGAGCTTATTTGGGGAAAATCCAAAACCAACCTGTTCTGCACCTGAGCGTGAAGAGCACCTGCCCCGAGAAGGGCAAGGACTCTGGTGAAGGGTCTGGAGCACAGGTCTGATGAGGAGAGGGTGAGGGAGCTGGAGCTCATCCTGGAGAAAAGCAGGGTCAAGGGAATCACATTCCCCTATAAAGCTACCTGAAAGGAAGTTGTAGCCAGGTGGGGGTTGGTCTCTTCTCCAAAATAACAAGTGATATGACAAGAAGAAATGGCCTTGAGTTGCACCAGAGGAGGTTTAGGTTGGATATTAGGAAAAATTTCTTCACTGAAAGGGCTGTCAAGTGGTGGAGTCCCTGGAGGAATTTAAAAGATGTGTAGATGTGGCACTTGGGGACATGGTGTAGTGATGGACTTGGCTGGATAATGATTGGACTCAGTGATCTCAGAGGGCTTTTCCAGCCTAAACCGGTCTATGATCCTATGATCATTCTGGCGCAGAGAACTGATGGCGCTCAAACCAGCCCATTCGTAGCAGCTGAGAAGAAATGAAACGTAAGCACTTGAGATTTTCTCATTACCTATATACAGACTATGGAAGAAGTGACCTTTTCTGGGAGTTTCTGTGCTCCAGGCTGGATCCAGCCCATGGGATGACTCAGGCACTGTCTCTGCTGTGACCTTGCCAGGAGGGGAGGGTGACAGGGAGCTGGGATGAGCTGGGATCAGTGCACCTGCACAGATGCAGGCTCCCAACCTGCTGCAAGGGGAGAGACTTGGGGATAGGGTCATGGGGGTGCTCTGGGCTTTTGGGTCAGCTCACTGTACTTGATTCCAAACTAATTGGCCTAATTTTGCCCTTCCAGTATCTGAGGGGACCCTACAAGAAAGATGGAGAAAAGTTTTTTACAAGGACATGTAGTGATAGGACAAGAGGGAATGGCTTTAAATGAGCAAAGAGTAGGTTTAGATTAGATATTAGAAATAAATTCTTCCCTCTGAGGGTGGGCAGGCCCTGGCATGGGTTTCACAAAGAAGCTGTGGCTGCCCCATCCCTGAAAGTGTTCAAAGTCAGGTTGGACGAGGCTTGGAGCAACCTGGGATAGTGGAAGGTGTCCCTGCCCATGGCAGGGGGGTGGAACAAGACGGTCTTTATGGTCCCTTCCAACCCAAACCATTCTATGATTCTGTGATTCATCCCAAATGAGTGTCTTGGTGAAGCTTTGTAGTATTTCAGCAGTAGAAATAATCCTGATCTGCTGCCTTCTCTTTGCTCTTTTACACAGAAAAAGCAGAAGAGGCTAGATTATAAACCAAATTGTAGTCAGAGGAAAGCTTCTATCAAGTGAGTTTTAACCTTGCACACACCTTCATTTACAATTATTTTTTATGATGATTACTGCCATTAATTTATTTAGGGAGCGGAGTGTACATGTTATGTTGCCAAGGGTCAATGAAATAAACAGTCTCTTCCCCCTCTAAATCCAGTGGTCTAAAAGTATCAGGACACTAACTAGATCCAGCACAACCTCACAAAATCATTACAGGCTGAACATGGGGTAATAAAGGGGAGATTTGTAGAAGACTTCTGAAGGAGGAAACTGAAGGATGCTGACATACATTAATAGGAAAGCTGATGCAGATGTGTGAGCAGGCTGAGGATGTGCAGTCTGGAGTGAGCAGGGGAGATGAGACTGAGGCAGGCAGGGTTGAGGGCAGGTATTGGGAGGAGAAAGGCTGGTCCCTGCCTTGCTGGTGAGTCAGGGCAATGCCCCAGCCTTCAGACCCAAGTTCAGAGCCAAGCAGGTGGTTTCACTGCCATTCCAGTGTGGTAGATCCAGCCCACTCACCAAGACTGTCATGCAAAAGAGATGTCACCTCTGAAGAAGATGCACTTTGGCCTCATCCTTTTGCAGGGAGAAAAGCAGAGAGGACCTGAAGATCAGGAGGAAACTGGTGATGTGCAATGAAGAACTCTGCTAATGCCAGGTTGCAAGATGGGCCATTTGCTTACCATCACTGTGGTGGCACGTAAGGAGTGCAGTGAGAAGGTTGCTCAGGTCCCCACCTTGCACCAGCAAATCAGGTTGAGAGCTGTCCTTGAGATTGTGGACAGCACTCACCCTCACCATGCTCTCGTATTTGCCAAATTGACTCACCCCTCCCCGTATTTCCCCACTTCCATCCCCCTGACTGTTTTTGGCAATTCTCAGAGGGTTTTACCCCTCCACTTTGCTTTGAGTCAAAGTCTGTAGAGTCCTGGCCAACTAGAAGCTATAAATGTACACACTGGGATGATCATTGTCTCCTTGCATTCTTTTCTGTACAGTCTTTTACCCAATGGAGGAACAATATTGGGTCAGATTACACAACAGTCACCCATAAACCAAACCAAAACTCTCAAGGGAAAAACATCTCTCTACTGTGTGTAAGTCCATCTCCAAGAGCTGGGACAGCTCGTGAAAACCCGAGCTGTGGTAAAGGAGGCCTTGTCTTCAACATGTCTCAGACCACTAGAAGTTGTGACATATTGCTCCACGGAATCCATCTCTGAGCTTTTTTGCTCAGGAAAAATAGTGTATGGCAGGAGCTTGGAGTTATTCACAGTTGGGTGTAAAATGTTGAATATGAAGAAAAAAAAAATGTGACTATACCAGTGTTTCAAATGACAGAATATGTTTTGAAAACACCCATTTGGATTTGGGAAAAAGAGTATGTGTGTGTGTGTGTGTGACGGTGCTGGGGTCAGGAGAGCACTGGAAAGAGATGAATTCCCGGACCCTCTTCTGTGGAATCTTAATAATGTGTTAAGTTATTGTGCAGCAGAGGAATGCAATTAGCACAGCAGCCAAATCCTCCTCCAGCAGGTCATTACTGCATTAGTAAATGGAGGCTGTTAAGGCACACAGCATCCCTAAACATACCAGAGGGGCTGCTGGCCCAACAGGACCCAGGATTGATGAGAAAACTCCCACTGCTCTCTCTCCTTCTCTATCCACTTTTCATTATTGCTTTTCTGATCAAGCATGCGACCACATCCTTCCCCATCCTCCCCCATACCCTGTTCCTGAGACACATTCGCAGGAGGCCTCTCTGGAAAATAAAATCACAACCCACCAAGAGGTGTCTGTGATATATGCAAAAGCAGCCTCCAGCTGTGAAGAACTTAGCATGGCCCTCAGAAAACTTCCCAGCCAAGCAGAGTGGGCAGAGCTGAGGCTCGGAGAGATGTGCTCTCTGGTGAGGTGCAGGAGCACAGCAAGGCTGTCTGAGTTTCAGACAAGGAGAGAGATGATCCCATCCCATCCCAGCCCTGAGTGCTGACCCACTCGCTGCTTTGTCCTCCTGTGTTATAGGGAAATCTCTGTCATATCCTGAGGTGCAGGTTGCCAGCACTCTACTGCTCCAGCTCAGTGGAAAGCAAGCAAGAGGTTTCTTCACTGAAGTTGCTGCACATAAATTAACCCTGTGGTTTCCTAGATCTGACAAGTGGCATTGTGCTTGGTACTGCTCCTGCAGTTTTCTGAATTAGCCTAAGCAGTTCAGGAGAAGCCTGGTGAACCCTGTGGATTATATAACAAATGGCATTTGTTTTCACATGTTTTAACTAGTTCTGAATGTTTTGGAGCAGTGCTGCTTAGAATAAATGCAAGTTGGCATCTTTTTTTCCATGATAAACAGCCTGAGGTTTGTCATAAGTATAAAGAGAGAACCAGTGTCTTGATACAGCCCTCCAGGCCAGCCAAGTCAGGACATTGGTGTGACCCTTGGGGATGGTCCTTTGCAGGGCTAAGGGTTGGAGACTCCATGATCCTTATGGGTCCCTTCTGCTCAGCATATTCTGTGATTCTGTGATTGCCAGCCCTTGATAACTGATGATGTTTTCAATCCATAGACCATGTTTAGGTACTGGGGCCCCTGAAACATTATAGCAAGTGGGCTCTACATATAGCGAGTGAGTTTTTATTCCCACCAAAATGTTGATTAGAGTAATTCCGGCAAGCTTCAGGATGACATGTCACTGGAGACAACCATGAGATCTCTTCAAGGAGATGGGGTAAGTGAAAGTCACTATTTCCTTATTCCACTGAAAAGTTAAGAGCTGATTCTGAGAGATCTGACTGCTTTGATAAGATAAAACAATGCAATCCAGTGACTTCTCATAAGGCAAATTTAAGCACAAGGATAGAGTAAAATATCCGGTCTTCTAGATGGAGGCATTCTTGGCTCATCTATATCTTCAAATGGGCACAGGTATCACCAGTAATCACTTTCCATCCGAGACCAAATGCATTGCAAAGCAAATGCTCCAGGTTTGTCCTTGTGTTTCCAGCAAACAGGAATGTCTGCAGCAGCCAAGTGGTTGTGTTCCACACAGTCAGGAACCTGAGAATTAGAGACCATAGTACGGGCTTATAAATAAATAAATAGAACTGTAGTTTTAAACATATGAAATAATGATTTTTTTTTTTTTTTTACCAGAGTGCTGTTTCCAGCTCTTCAGCATTAGAGATCGTGTTTATATTGCTATGCAAATTACTCCTCATAGTGCGTTTACAAATTTTATGTTCATTATTAATAGCTTTATGAGTTTTTCCCCTTCCTGTTTGGTGCTATCTATAGCGCTTGGGTAATACATAATTAATGTTAACTGCTTGTGCTCTGGCCCCTGTGCCAGTTTACATTAGGATATTTTTCCATGTCTTTTGTCTCTGACTGTAGGAAATTGGTGTTCAGTGAGAAAGGAATAGCCAGATTACTTTGTGCTGCTCTTTACAGGCCTTTCATCTGTCTGACTGATGTGATGCTGGTGCATTAA
Organism: Anabacerthia variegaticeps; assembly: GCA_035583185.1. Taxonomy (NCBI): domain Eukaryota; kingdom Metazoa; phylum Chordata; class Aves; order Passeriformes; family Furnariidae; genus Anabacerthia; species Anabacerthia variegaticeps. Next base: position 4,647,260 of record JAWWEW010000051.1, on the reverse strand, counting down.
ATCACTAACTTATCTCCTTTTTCAGTTTTAGGTTCACAAACATGTTTAAACCTTGGCAAGTTTGGCACTTTCCGTTTGGACCAGATCATGTCTATAATCCATTGACAATACACCCAGGATGATTAGAAGTGCAATTCTTCGGTGGTATTTTCATACCACAGCAGTCCTCAGTAAATGCAAGTATAGCATCAGGAACTCCCCAAAAGTGCCTTTCCTAATAAAGTCTATTTCTTCAGGGGAACTGTCATAAACCAGAATTGCAAAAATCATAGTAGAAACTATGACTACATGTCCGGACAAACAATTCCCTTTAAAAGAGACTTAACCTTCCTGGTAGAATGGATTATGTCATAATAGCCACGATTTAGATTAATTGACAGCCTCAGTGTAAGGTGCTGGAGCAATAGGGCAGGGATGCATGTGTGGTTGCAGGGATGGTGACGGAGGGAAGTTTCAGGTGAGGACAGAAATGCTTTGATCAAGCCGTCTGTACCAGGGAACCTACTCCCTGCTTGTCAGGCCAAGCTCTACCTCCTTGCACAACGTGGGATTGCAACCTCTATCTGCTGAATGCATCTCCCAGAGGGGTAAACACCCAGTGCTCCAGAGGAGCAAGGGGCGCTGCTTAGTGGGAAACGTCAGCACAAATGAAACACGGAGAAGGAAACCTCAGCACTGGCACCCTGTGAATTAGAGCCTTTCCCATCTCACTCTTAAGCCCTGGGATGTTGCAGGTCTCCCCTCTGTGTTGAAGCAAGATGGTCACAGAAACATTAAGCTCCGGAACCAGCTTTCCACTGAAGCAATTCCAAGGCAGCAGCTTCTCTCCCCTGTAAAACCACCAAGGTTAGTAATAAAACCTTGGCCTGCGCATATCTTGATGTCTCAAGTGCCATAGACGAGCAACAGGCCAATAGACTGAGATGGCACCATCTTCTCTTTGTGTTAAACCAGTTATTAAACAGGGCAAGCTCAAGATGGAGCAACTGTGTGGCAATGGGAGATTTGAATACAGCAGCTTCAAATCAGTCCCACCTACTGCTCCTTTGTGAGGCATTGAGATGAAATAACACCCATTTGGGAAATTTAGTGTATGAAGACAAAAGTCTACATGCTCTGTAGGCCTAAGGGAAGAGAGGACAGAGGACTTCGTATCCAGAATGAGGCCAGACCCTGTTTCTGAAAAGTGAAGGGCTCTGCATGCTGCTTTCTGATGTGAATTCACAAGCAGCGACATCTGCCTTACACCCAACAGCGAGGTTCAGAGTGGAATGAAGTAGCATAATCCAACACTATATTTATTAAATTAGATATTCAGTTTGATTATGGCACAGCTCAAAAATTTGGGAAGTTCTAGTATCTGTCATTCGCTCCAAGGATATGATTTTGCTTTCGTGCAATAGTAGCAGCCTTGTGACATTTATGTGCCCTGGCAAGTGTGGCAAACATACTTTGCAGGTTATCTTGCACTAGGAAAATGGAATTTTGACCATCTTGCAACTTTATTCACCTGAAAACCAACAACAAAAACATGTCTTCTCTCCTCTGAACCTTGAAGTAGAAAAAACCAAAATCATGAAAACCTTCTCCAGAGGGGCAAAAGCCTGGATTTCTTTGAACAACTGAATGTTAGGAAACCAACTGGATTGGGGGGTGCTTTGTTTTAGACTATCGGCTCCCTTCGCTCAGCTCTCTGTTTGACTTTGCAGGTATAAGATCAGATTTGGGTGCTTCAAGAGAAGCCCTTTCCCTTTTGGTGAAGCCATCCCAGCTTCCTTCCACATGGGAATAAGTAGAACCCTCACAGTTATTTGTGCCTTCTCTCCTTGTCGCTCTCTCTTACTGTCCATGTCATGTTTGCTCAATTTACTACACAACAAGTATTTCCACTTCTTACCCTGCAGGGTCAAGTGAGCTCATAAAAAAGTCTGTCTGTCTCCACTCATCAGCACCAAGGGGGCCCATCAGGCCCAAATCAGTCTGTTTTCTCTTGCTGAGCGATGGGTGATGGTGTACCAAGGAGACAGGGGTTAATCCACAGGGCTGGGAGAGTATCAGCAGCATGTTTTAACTAGCCAAGAAGCCCCAGTTGCTGGGAAGGCAGTGAGTCAGCAGGCCCATGTCTGTGTTTGTGTACGTAGGTGTGTGTGAGAGAGCAGGAGATGCAAACCCAGCCGTACACGCTGCGTTACTCGGGAACAGATTTATCGGGCTGCAAGTGGATGCAGCTCCCACAGAAATCAAGGGAAAATTATCCTGTCCTCCTGGTGAAGTGCACTGCTGTTGAATGCTGCCTTGCCTTGTTCTGAGGATGCTTCTGGGCCTCTGTCAGGATGCATCATGGCAAAGCTGTATGGGGAATGGGATGTTTCTCTTTTACAAAGCATTCTGGTTTATATATATAACATCTGATTCTATCACTTACAGTTGATCTTTGCCCTCTGGCCTCCCTGAGAGAACTCAAATTCTCCCCCAAACCCCTACAATCTGGATTGGCAAGACTCCAAAATTACATTTCATGGGGGTTTTTTTTTGCTGTTGTTTCTTGATGGAATGAAAATGAGACCTTTTCAAAAAAGGTCTGAAAAAAAGACGCAAACTTTGATCAACCCATAACCCAGGAGATGCGCAAATTGCATCTCCTGAGTTATAGGTGCCTTTAGTGAATTTGTTCTTTTTGTCACCCACAGTACAGCTACTCCAGGTGGAGCTTCTGAATGGACAATTCTGTTTGATGACACCATCACACACACCACTATCACTCATATCACAGCTTGGTGTCATCCAAACTTGTTCCACTTGCTTTTTTGTCCCATCCATCAGGAGACACAATACCATCCCGAGCCAGTCTATTAAGGGATTTATCTGCCATCTCACTCATATTAGGAAAGAATCTGGTTCCTCTGATGCACCCACTGAATTTTTAATCTTGTGCTCAATAGGCAAAGCATGGCAAAAAGGGCATCTCATACATATAACTGGTAAGGAAATGTAAATCTGTCATCAAATGAGCTTCTACACTCCCCTTCCTTCCCAGCTGTGGTATTCAAACACTCCACAAATGTCCTTCCACCTTATCTCTCAGTCAAGGCAGCTCCTATTCTCATTTTAGAGGTAGGAAATTGGGGTACAGGGATACTCTATCATTTCAGGGGCACCCAAGAAGACTTCCTTAGAATGACAAATCAAACTTTGTCTTCCACAGCTCCTACATTATTGTCCTTCCCCTCTGGAAAGACACGTAAAATACACATATTTTGAAAGTGAGACACTGACAAAACACCCAAGAAACTCCTTTCCCATTATGGATAAGCCATTGGACAGGCATCACCCTGCCACGTAGACCATGCAAGGAGCCTGAGTGGCAGATCAGACACGGCCTATCTCTGGGCTGGCAATTACCTGGGTGGCACCAGTGGGTGCTGGAAGAGGCTGAGCCCATGGGTGGGGTGTGGTGTTCCTAGAACGTGCTGGTTGAATTGGGAAAAGCAGCCATGCCCCGCGGCACAGGTGCTTATTGAAGTGCTGTATTTCAGGGAGGTGTCAGAGGCAGACTAGCAGCCTGTTCCTCCCAGAACATGTCTGGGTCTGTCTCCTCCTGGAGAAGGGATATAAAAGGGCAGCTGCAATAAGTGGCTGGTTTTTAGCAGGGTACATTTTACAAGTCAGACCTTCTGGGGCTAAAAAACATAAATTTGCTGAGCAGAATTTTCTTTGCGTGAAAACCTCCATATAGCAGCCCCCTCAGCTTAAGGATATGCCCTGCATTTACCTGCAGGTTGGGCTTAACCCAGGCCCCCAGTGAATACAAGCAATTAAATACAAAATAGCTTCATCTTTCCTTTAAAAAGACAATCCTTCCCCTCAATTTTCCAGTCCCACCATTCAGTTCCTAATGTCACTTTGGCCTTAAAGCTTTGACAGAAAAGAATAAAACATTTCACATTACTTTTGTTTTTATTAGTAATAATACGTCTCGATTTTCTAACTCATGCTGGTTGAATTTATGGGGCAAAATGTGCTTTTCGTTTCTCAGTGGGGCCAAAAAATTGCCTGTTGGGGCTTGAAAAGCAATTGCATCATCAAGTGTACGAGGCTTCCTTTGAGCAGAGCTGGGGGGGTTTTAAAGAGGAAGAGAGTTTTTCTCTCTCTGCTTGTTTTGGTTTGTGAGTCTCTCTTATCAAGAGAGCATCAGACCTGTGTTTATTGAATTTCCACCAGTCGCTGAGATCTCTGCCATGATTAACAGGAGATACACACAGGGAGTGGAGAGGGTGCCTTAGGAAAGGGGAGGTGCTTGTGGCAAGGGTGTAATGATTTTCCTGTCCTTTGCATGGAAGGAACGCACACATCGAGTGTTTGTACAGCATCCAGCACGGTGAAGCCCTGATGTGGTGAGAGCCTTCTGAGTAATATATTCAGAGTGATAAAAGTGGCTGCTATCTGCTAATGAGAGCGGTGGGAATGAAAAACGAATCCCTGGTTTCATCATTTTCCAGGAATGCAGTTCCTTCTGGCTTCCCAGAGCTTCATCTACCATCCAGCTGCCGTGTGGGCTGCAACTGAGCAGGCAGTTGGGAGAAGAGGGTAGAAACACAGTCCTTCAACACCTTGATAATGCAAAAAATAGTGTATTTGAGTACATGATACAGATGTCTGCAGACACACTGGCCTCTCAGTGATACTTTCTGAAAAAAACACCAATAGAGTTTTCTGTGAATGTAATACAGGGGCAGGAAAATCAGAGTTTTCAAAGCTCTGCAGAGACCAACAATTATTGTTCAATAAACCTGTGACTGGAGAGAGTCTTACACTAGAGCTGGAAAAATGGGTCTTACTAATGCTCTGTCACAACAGCAGCCCTTTGGAAGTCTGTTCTGCTGGGTCTTCTCTCAGTTCTCTTTTGAATCATTTTTTTGTGGCCTTGAAGTTGCTGAGATTTGGGGCTATAAAATTTAATAGAAAATGATTTTTTTAGAAGATTTCTCTTTTACGGGGGAGAACAACGAATCAACCTGTAATATATGTTGCCTCTAAAAGTGAGAGGAGAACCAAAGCTCAAGCATAAAACGAAAGGATCCACCTTAAAAAAAAAAAAAAAGTTAATGAAGAGTTTGAGTGTATCAGCAATCAGCTGATGCCACCCAAGTGTAGTGATGTACTTAAGCACCAGTGAAAAATCAGTCATTATGTGTCAGAACATTACGTAATAATTTTAATGCTGTATAAAAATATCTCCACAGCCATGTAATGTGCAGGAATTAATTGCAACACCCATTGGTGCTTGAACAACTAGGTGGCAGAGCAACTTTCTGGTCTGTTTTAAATTTAAACCAAAGAGGAGGAAATTTGAGAGACAGTGAGTGATCCCATTGTCAAATGGTGTGTATATAGGTGTTCTGGTTATATTTTCTTCTGTAGGCAGCTCCTATGGATCATGATCAAGAGCGAGATGTTGGACCACAAACTTTCCAAGAAAAAAGTCCACAAAATGTGGTATATTTTCCTGGGACCAGACTTTGATCTTGGATCCTTCTCCTGTTTTCTTGGAAATTAAGATCTATCAAAATGTCCAGAATTTCTTGCTTTGACTCAGGGGTGGAGGAGTAAAACACTCTGGGCAGTGCTGGATGGAAAGGGAAAGGTGCACCAGGACTTATAAACAAGGCCATGGAAACTATGAAGAATTGGTGTTTTCTGACACATAAGTTGGTCAGTAAGCACAGACTTCATTGCCAGGTGCTTTATCAAAATGGAAGGAAGTTTCATTTATGTCATTTAGATATGAAATCTTGCAGTGAAGACACTTATAATTTATATAATTTAGAGTTGGACAGAAGTGGCCTTTTTTTATTTTTTTACTGTAATCAGTTCTTAAATCTGAAAAAAAGGAAATAAGAAGAAAACAAGTTCAACAGAATTTTGTCAACAAGATGGACTATCCTCAGTACTTTCTGATTTCTTTATCTCCTCTGAGTGCTGAAAGATCAGCTTTTTATTTAAATAATTAAAGAATAACATAAACCCACAAATCTCAAAATAAGGAGATGCAAAGTCACAGTGTCACAGAACAGCTACTACTTCTTGTAGTAGCCAGTGGTCGAGTGCTTTGCCACTGCCTTTTCCCAAATGAACTGTGCCTCACCTCTAGCGTGGCACTATTATTTCCCACATCTTATTGCCCTTTCTCAGCTCAATGAGCAACTACATAATGATCATAATGATCATATTTAGTCATTGGGCAATATTTTTCTTCCCATGTTAATACCTAGAAAAGCTAAAACAGAGTTTCAGGCTAATACTTTCCAAACAGGCTTCCCATTCTGGAAATGTCAGGTTTCTAACTTGAGGGAACCTTGGACTGCTTTTCTGAAGACGTGAGCACCTACGGCCCTGTGTTGACCACATTTTCCAGTCAGGAATTGTCAGATGTGTTTTCTCAATTTGGAAAGCTCCTGGCCTGATTTTTAGAAACTGCTGAATACCCAAACTTGGTGCAAATCGGGCGCCACTGAAGCCTCTCAACTCCTTTCTCCATCAGTTGTTTTTGAAAGTCTTGGCTATGGACTTCAACTCAGGTTGTTGAAATCTCCAGCAGAAACAACATGACTTCAGATGTCTGATGAGAGACTGCTTTGTCTGGCATATGATCCATTACTTTTGCTATTTTCAGTACTTGCATCCAAGATATTTCAATGCTATTTTTTTTTTCATTAAAGAAAGGTAGATTTCCCAGGACCCAGCTGACCAATATTTCCAAATTCCCATTTTATTTTTTTTTTCTTGGTGAAAGATCTACCAGGCCTACATTCAACCAGCTCTACAACTGGACTTCCCTCTGTTCTTTTGGTATTGCACTGGACAATGTGGGCAACATTTTTCAGGAATACAGAAACTGTCTCCCAGATATTTCACAGGAAACTTGACAATATTTGAATGGGAAGATATAAATAATATCATTATGGTTCTTGCAGAACTGGCAAATAAAATCATTGTGGGTCCCTCAGGGACCTGGGATATCATATGCTCATTTATTGTAAAATTAAAATGATTCTTCCTAGAGACATGAAAGGCACTTGAGAGAGTTACAGCTTTTCATGGAACTTTCTCTTTTCTTAAAGAAAAAGAGACTCTAAAGACTCCTATTTATTCTTCTTATCAACTCCAGACCCACTTTTTCTACTTTGACCTGACAAAGGATGGGATACTCCAAGAGAAGTTCTGCAAACTCCCCCTGAGATATGGAAATCAAAATTAATTTTGCTTCCTCAGCATAAAACTTGACCAACTAGAATGCAGATGTTTATTCTGAGGGTCCCAACCTCTGACAGTTGAATACCAAAATCTTTACAGTGCTATTGGCACTCCGTTTCTCTGTAAAAAAAAATTAAACCAAAGTATTTTCATTCAAGAACAATGAGCTGAAGGAGACATGCTGGTTTGGTTGAGATCAGCCACATCCTAAACTCTTTTTTCATAAAGTTTGCAAGCTTTGCATCCTAGAATAAAGTGTATTGTCTGGGCAGAGCCCAATTCTTTCTTTATGGAAAAGGATATTTTAAATTACTTCTCCCTTCCTCTTATAGGTCCTCGTTCCAGATATGCATACACAGGTATCTGCTTTTACATACACTTCTAGATGACCTTTGGGGTTTTCCCTCACTTAAGATCAACTTCTCAAGCTAGAGGAAACCATTACACACTTTCCACTTTGTCTCAGCACCTGCAAAGCCGACTGATATAATCCAGTGTAAGCGGGCCACTGCAGGAGAATTTGGTGCTCAAGGAGAATGTGTTTCCTGTTCACTGAAGAGGTAAAAATGGAATCACCATTCTGACTCATTCAAGTAGCAAACTCCTCTGAAGATCACATGCCTGCCGAGCCAATGTTATTTTTGGCAGCTCTTCATGGAAGGCTTTGGGTTTTGTTTTGCCACATCTGTTCTCTCAAGTATATTTTGCTTTAGATGAGCCGGTTCCACCTTGTGATTTTTTTTTTTTTTTGGGGGGGGGGGGGGGGATGGGTGGGGTGGTTAGGAGGGAAGGGGGTTGAGTTTGAATATTGGATTGCATTGGAAAAGCACATTTTCATAGAAGAAAAAAAGTTCTCCCCTCTGGGCCTTAAACAGTATTTCCAGCTATTGTGTGTATTCCCCGACCCTTACACTGTTTCTAAGAGAAATGATTTCTTTTGCAGATGTCGAAAGGAATACAAGCACAAAAGGCTCCGAGGACTTCTATTAAAAAAATAGGGAGAAGGGGCATACAGATGTGCCACAGAGAAATGGGGCAGAGAAAGAGGAGAATATTTCATATTGTGCAGGATATGTGTAGCTTTGAAAACCTGATAGACAGTGAGGGTGCTGTTTCAAGGATCCGAGGCTCGCACGGCTGAGTTCAGAGGCCACGCTGCGCTAAGCCAGCCCATTGTGTCACCCAGCAGGAATCAGAGAGACACAGTTTAGTGAAAGCCACGGGCTAATCTTCAGTGCTTCTTTGAAATATGATTTTTGTTTTTTACCAGCAGTTGGTTTGGATTGTGCTGCAGATGGCATTACTGGAATAGGGCACATTTTTGTTATTAGAAGGCAATTATTGGGGAGCTGCACATCAGTGCTTTAGTGATGGATATGTGTGTGCAAGACAAAGCGTGCACGTGTGTTTGTGAACGCACAAACTTTTAATAACCATGCCCAGCATTCATTTGATTTGCAGCTTGATGCATTCCCCTGGTTCAGTTTGTATGTATTTGCCATTTTTCCTTGCCTGTCAATTTTCTGATTTGCATTAGGGAAGGATAACTTTAGTGTTTTTATACTCCTTTTCTTTCTTTTCAGAAGTACTAGCCCTGTACCCCCTTGCTTGATGACTCATTCCCATCTCCTTCACATAAAACACCCTTTCAACAGTTTAGCAGTGAAAACATTAGGCCTGTCCCTTGGTCACAAGGTTATTGTTTTCATATCTCTTGGAGCAAGACCCTGGGATAGCTCCACCGACAAATTAGCAGTCGTGTTGAATGAACAATTACGTCAAGGCAATATTAATCTGGGGCCTAGCTGGAGCAGAGAAGGTGCCTGATTTCAGTGGAGGAGGAGGTGCTGAGAGGAGAACCTATGTGATCTCATTAGATAAATGCACAACACATACTGGTGGGATCTCATTAAATCTTTAACAGCTCTGTATGTTTACATCAGCTTTCCTAGAGGAATGCCTGGTACTCAAAGATAACTGAAGTTTTTCTCACCAAAAATGAGCTTTCTTATATTAAAAAAATCCTGTGAAGTAGACACTCTTCTCCTCTTTTCCCCATCTACATAGGAAGTGGGTTTACCTCCAAAACAATCATTTAAATGAATGTTATTGCAAGCCTCCTACCACCTCCAGGCTCAGGGGCCTCAGGAGCATTCCCATGACATTCTGTTTTCAGAGTACTTTTTTTTAAAAGCTGATGAAACAAGAAGCCTCAGATGTTCTAGCAACAACTGCTCCGGAACAGGAAAGTTAGTGCTTGCCTTCAATTTTCACAAGCTGGGATCATCCAGGAAAACTGACACCAAAAATATTTTCCTAAGTCCTCTCACAAACCAAAAGTGCTGAGTTTCACGGGGCTGCTCTGCCCAGGAGCTCGGCTTCCTGCGTGGGTGTTGGACTTGCTGACTTACACACCAGGGAGAGCTGAGCTCACTCCCAGCCTCTGGATCCCCATCCCGAGTTCTCCTGGAGGCACCTGAGGGAAGTCTCTTGGTCCCGCAGGCAGTGATGGACACTGTGACACCTCCAGATCTCTGACATTGCTGGTCACCTGCCAGCCAGAAAGGACAATCCCTGTGAGGGTGGGGAGGCATTGGAACAGGCTGTCCCATGCCTGGAAGTGTTCAAGGACAGCTTGGACAGGGCTTGGAGCAAACTGGCCTAGTGAACGGCATCCCTCCCCATGGCAGGGGGTGGGAATGAGATGAGCTCTAATGTTCCTTTCATCCCAAACTATTCTATGATTCCTCCAGGTTAGGGCTGCAAACCAAAAAGAGAGAGACCCAGAAGGGAGGAAAAAGGGAAGGAAGACAAAGACAGCTGCTGTTGTACCAGGAACATCTTTTACACAGGCGCAAGTCAACGTGCATTAATTCATTTGCTTTATCCTGACAGGGAATTAGCACAGCTACATGCAGAGTGGTTACAAGATGCCACGCTGATACCCATCACATAATTCCTCACACAGAAGAGAAGGGCCTTGCGCAATGGATCTGAACCTCTGGGCCACAGGCTGGCTTTTCTTACTCGCTCTCTTAACATCTCCTAAATTTGTGCCAGGGATGCATAGCTAAAGCAAAGCCCTAACTGAAGGCTCATGGCAAATTGCAGAGATACCCAGAGGCCAGACAGAGATGGAACTCCGGCTATTGTGAGCAATGTGACTAAGACAGTCCTGATTGAAAGGTCCCTTCTTAAGCTCTCCGTCTTTGGAGTAGAAAGACATGGCTTGGCAGTGGAATGAGTATGGGAAAACGTTTGTTTGTTTTTTCCCTGTTTGTTTGAGAGATTTTTGTTTTACTTTTTATTACAAATATTATTTTAAAATAAAACTTCTTTTTTTTTTTTTTTTTTTTTTTTTTTTTTTTTTGGTGTAGTTTTGCACTCAGAAAAAACTCCCTGCCTCCAAAGCTGTGTGAACCCCTGACTCCTCGGCTGTGTCCTAGACACCCAGCAACATACACTGTTGAGACTTACATCTCTGAGGTTTGCTCAGTGTGGCCATGTTTCAGGGTACAAACCATGCCCTTTGGAAAGAAAATAACTTCTCTGCAAATGCAAATCTCAGCAATGCCCATGAGAGAGGGCAGCACATATTTAATGCACAAGTACTCAGGCTGTTCACCATCCATGCACCTTGTGATGCCACAGGTACGTGTGGACTACAGACAAGAGCATGTCATTATCTATTTCAATACTTTGGCAGTCTGGACTGTTTCAGTTCTACTTTCCTTAACCTCAAAATAAGATTAGAGCCAGACTCATGTCAAGTGTCCCACAGCTAACCTCTACACTAATTTTTTATTGCCTTGAAGAGAAGGATTGAGAAAAATATTTATAGGCCCTGGAAGAATAGTAAAAGTTTGCAAGCATTTAGGGCTCTTACTCAATAAACCTTTATGTGCCCTTCATGCACCCATTCAGCTCTGGGAAAAAGTAAAAAATAAATAATAAATAAATATAAAAAGCGCAGGGAAATTGTGCTCTGACAGTAAGTCAAAAATCTCATAAATTCCAGATAAAACCAATACCCACACATTGTAGGAACCCATCTGTAGTCAGCCTATTGTACAAGCACAAAAACAAGGAGAAGAATTTGGATGGTATATGTTTGTCTTCAGACTTCTCATTTATCCCTTTCCATTTAGATCAAAATGCCCTTAAACTTTTTAACACTGTTTTTTAATCTGTGCCCAACTTCTTTGTGATTCTTCTCATTTGTTTCCTTCTGGTGTTTTGTATCAATCAAAATTTCGCTCCTCATACCTGCAGTCCCTGAGTGATTGTGTCTCCTCCATTCCCACCTCCCGAATACCTGACATCTCACTCTCCCTGTCTTCTTTCCTGCACTTGTCCACCTTCCATAATGCTCATTTGTCCTTTTCACAGACTATGATTTTAAAAACCTCTTCTTCCAGGGAATCCTCCATGGGTGTTACCTCCTGATTCACCCACCTTTCCACTGTTTTTTTCAGGGACCTTCTCATCTCTTTGCTTGCACACTGCTAACCCCATCTGTCTTAAAAAAAAACAGGCAGGGGTGGTATAGCTCTTGGTGAAAAAAATGAACAAGTTTTTCTTCCCCTGTCTCAGCATCACTTCTTTCTTTCCTCTTTCCTGCTTTTCGGATTCCTCCATCCTCACAGCCCAGCTCATAGGCTTCTTCATGAGCCCCATGACCTCATACTTCAATCCCATGAGCAGATCACTGAAGAGCACTGCTCATATAAGTAGCATAGTTTTTGACAGTTACAGCAAAATTAAAAGTGAAAATCTTTGTAGTTTCTCTGTTAGACAAGGCACTGATTTTATATAAAGAATAATGAGTAACACACGCAAAAAGCTAAAAAGAAATGCCTAAGATGGCAAAAACTCCCCCCATAGTTACTATTGGGATTTTGTTGTGCTTTTCTTTGGAGGCTGAAACAGAACATGGCACAACACTTTGCTGATACTCATATGAAACACTGTAAAAGTCCAGAGCAATCTGAGCAGGTAAAACAAAGTAGAGAGGAAAGGAAAAATCAATGCCTTGCCTTGGGAAAAATAGAGCTGAGAAGCTGAGAGATGAAATGTCTCACAGCACAGATCTCAAGGCAGAGCTGAGAACCTAACACAGAGTGGTTTGGGTTGATCCTTTGGGTACAATTCATGCAAAATCTAGTTCATCAAGTGAATATAAAATATTGAAAATCCTGAGAACCCTCCACTCTGCAGTGCCAGCTGTGGGAATGTTGACCCGTCAGTAAATCGTTTGGTCAGGCTGCCCCAGACCTTGCTCACGTGTTGAAAACACGCTTTCATAAGAACATGCCATTTCTAGCACAGCAGCACTCAGGACAAGCATACTCACATTGCCTTGCTTTAAAAGTTCTCCAGCTCCAAATCCAAGGAGAGCACAACGTTTCCAGGGCCAAGGAGAGATCACGCAGGAGAGGCTGGGCAGAGCCACCACAGGTCCGTGTTTTGCAGCTCTTCAGTGCACAATGAATTTCTCTAGTTTCACTGGCTGTCGCTTGTCTGATCCAGTTACAGTCTCAAATATGATCTAATTCCTGGGGGGATACTTTTTTCTTTTCCCCTGGGTAATTTCTCTATTCAGCTTTATACTCTCATTTGTCATTTGCAGTAAATATACTGAGTTTCAATTTTTATTTCTTTGCAAAAGGATGTCCAGAAGGCTGCACTGGCTGATGCTGCCCCAGTGTGAATATGTCTGGGGCTGGGTGACAATCCCATCTCATCTGGGGAGGGAGCTGGGGCCAGGCTGTGACACAGGACTTCACCGTGTTGGCAACTAGAGGTTTGATTCCTGGTCTGCAGGCAGAAATAGGTCCGAGGGAGTGTATGTAAAACTTAGGCTATGCAATCTGTGGCTTTTTTCTGATGAAAAAAAAGGAAAAGGGAGTTAAAGCAATGATCAGAAAAGGGCAGAACTGCAATGAAGAGTTGTCTCTCTGTCCTGCTATGATGTGTGGTCAGTGACTGAGGGGAAAGAAATTTGAAAAGTCCAAAATTTTCATCATTATTTTTGATGAAAGGGATCTTGTAAAACTGAAGTAAAATTAAAATTATGGTTAGGGTTAGGCCTACTCCAATAGGAAAACAGGAGCCCATTTCTAACAGGAAAGACAATGCATCACAGGAACCATCTACCAAGGGATGGGAAGATTCTTCATCCCAGATCAGACTTGGGAGGGTATTTCAAAGCACCTTAAACCCAGTACTTACACTAACAGATCGAAAAACACTGACTATTGCAAAAATACAGGTTTGCAGATTCATAGAGAGGCTGCCCAAGGAAGCCAAGGTCTGAGTTGAACCACTTCAGCAGGACCAGGACTCCTCTCCAACCCCCTGTGAAATCGTTTTCCACCCAAGTGACACTAAACATTGAAACAGTAGCGAGAGAAGAAACACCACGGAGGAGACGCTGAGAGAGGAGGGGGAAAGATTGGCAAGTAAACTGGAAGCAGAAGTACAAACAGAGATGAGGAAATTCAGGGAAAGTTCCGTCTCTCCTGTTTGCTTCTTCCAGACACAGCGAAGTGATGTCTGAAAAGTGATGAATCAGGGACCACAGGCAAGGACAGCAGCAACAAGGCTCAATTGTGTGACCTGAGGCACAGATGGGAAAGTAGAGCAGAGAGAGGGAAAGCAGAGAAAACTGTCAGATTTCTGTGGGCATTACCATGCTGTGTGTGCTCTTCATAAAACATTTATCATAGAGGATGCCTCGCTCCTTTGATTTGGGATTCAGAACCTCGACCAGATTCAGACCAGGCATTTTCTTTCTCTCTTTTTCTTTCTCTTCCATCTAATTTTAATATAAATTAGGAAGAAATGTACCCCCACCTCCCTGTATTAGACTACAGAGAGTAGATAAAGAACTGTATCATGTGTACTGAGGTCCTCAGAATTTGGGCTTTTCCCTGATTTTAACAACTTAATTTGAACAATTACAAAATAAATGAACCCTTTGCTCATCACAACAGCATTAACATGTGAGCATGAAGAAGAGCTTATTTATCCTGGCAAGACCCAGGGCTGGGATAAATGATTCCAGATGAAGATAGAATTATGTCTCTCGACTCTCAGCTAAATTTGGGGCCAAATACCTACTCCCCTTACTACAGTAAATGTCACTTTCCTGATCCTAAGGCATCAGTTCCAGCATATATTGATGCAGTCCCCTGGACCAGCAAAATCACTCCCTCTGTAATATTGCTCCCTTAAAGCCTGGATAGAGACCCCATCGACTGCATTGGACAACAATTACCTCAAATCAAATTCTCTCTTTCTGGACAGGGGTGTAAATGGGGAGTATCTTCACCACAGATCAATGGATCCACAGCACAGGCAGTCAGGGAGGAGAGGGTGAAAAGGGGAGAGATGGGAGAGATCCTTCTCATTTCCATTTTTGCCCAGAGAAGCATGAAATGCTTCTGCTGGTCCCCAACAGCTCAAGGAAAAGCATCAACTCACCCAGCAATTATAAACCTAAAATACAATGAGTGGCCAGGCAGCCCTAATAAAAGTAGCTGGGGCTCCCATCCCCAGGCACGATGTGTCTTGCCTGGAGCACAGAGCGCTTGGCCACGTCCCAGAGGCAGTCAAGTGAAAGGGTCTCACCTGCTACCTGCAATCAATCCTTGCCTACAGTGTCAGGCCGACCTCACCGAGGGTCACCCGGCAAGGCTGAGCCAGTGCTCCGTGTTTGTCAGGGGGGATCGGTTCAATGCTTCCTGTAAGGGTCAGTGGCAAAGGCTGGCAGTAATTTTCAGCTAGGTATGTGGAAGGGGGGGATGGAGCCTGAGGCACTACTGGCTCCAATAAATACTTAAGGAATTTAACAACCCAGTGCAGACCCTGTGTCAGTGGATGATGATGATGGTGTGATGGGGCTGACGCTTGGTGTTGCAGAGCTCTGCCATTAAACATCCCTGCAGCAGGGAGTGGCAGGGCAGCTGTGCCATGCAGGCAACACCAGACACAAGTGCTGTGCCTCATCCATCAGGTTTCTCTGGGTAATTGGGATCAGCACCCACTAACACCATCCGTGTCCTGGGTGTACAACACTGAGCTGACTCACATCAATGGAAATAAAGAGGCCAGTGGGAATGTTCTGGCCAAAATTGTGCCACATCACAATGCAGGCATTACTCATGCTGGGTCATTTCTTAAATATAGCACAAGCATGCAGCATGCCTAGGCCTATGGGGTAAGTAAGGGCTCCTTTGTATTTTTTTTTTAAACCCGGAATTAGATATCTTTTTTTTTAGCCTTAAAGGGCTAGAGATTTCAATAGAGGTTTCCATTTTGCAGAAGGAAGGCGCAATAACTACAGGGAGAAAGGGAGATTTTCTGGGCATGAGGCCAAACCGAGACACAGGTCACCTGGCTCCTATAATCTTCTGTGCCATAGACTCCCCATCTGCCTTCTGGCAAGTCATTTATTCTACCCTCATCCTTTGGGCTGCAGCTGTAAGTGGGGATAATAACAGATCCCTACATCATAGGGCGAATGTGAGGATAAGCGTGATGGTATCAGCACAACTATTGCATAATGTATTGGTGGGCTGGAGGGATTACTGTCCCTAAACACTCCCTGTGAGCTGGCCAGCCTTCTGAACCATCATCTCTTGGTTATCTGAGCCTTGCAAAGACTGAGGTGAAACTTCGGCATTATCTGTCACAGATTTTACACATACTGAGACATTCTGTGCAGTGGTGAGGGGATTGCAGTGAGTTACAGTTCTCCACTCAAAGTAAGAGATCAGCCCTGCCGGAGATGGTGGGGTTCAGCAAAATGAAATGATGTGTTTCTTAAGCAGACAAACAAGTAGGCTAACCTGAGCAGAGAAACTTCATGTACCAGCACTCACCACTTCTGATGAGACTTGTACCACCTGAGATTGGCCAGCAGAGCTGTCTGTGGGACGGTTTTTGGACTTCTATCAGTTCAAATGGGTCAAAGTGGCAGAAATCACTGATCTCAGTAGCATGCACTAGTGCAGTTGAAATGGGCCTGTGAGTAAAAGAGAAGCAGGTCAGTGAGCAGACTGGGATATTACTGGTGACAGCTGTTGGTCTGAGCTGGGAACTTCCAGGGAAAAGGGGGAGACTTGCTTAGAAACTTCCACCAAGTCTTCCAAGGTGCATATCTGCCCTTGGACAGAGCTCAGCTGCTGAATGAGCTCTCTCTCTGTAGGCAAATGTACCATTTCTGAATCTCCACCTCTTGTAGGCCAAAGCTAAAAAGAAGATTAAGGATCTCAGTTGCACATCGATAAGTATATCTTGAAGATAGTATAAACCAGTGTGACATACAAGCTGATGAGACCCGAAGCAATGGTAAATTACAAAGAATTTTTGGCTTGTCTATACTAATTTCCTAAGTGAAGCTAAACCTATTTAAACAATGCTTAAACCATTTTAAGTGTGTGGAGTTGGCACCAAAGTAACTTGATCCACTTTACATTGATTTAATTACACCACTGCTATTTATAGAATGTGCTGTTGTTTCTTATAGTCTTCCTTAGCTTCACCTTTGAATTTTTTTCTTAAAGGAAGAGGTCTCAAAAATATTAGTTTTTAATGTAAATTTGGAATGCATTTAATTATGGATGCCATGGGAGTGGGCAGCCAGCATCCCCCCAGGCAACCACAGTATGGAGATTAGATCTTTAATGCTACATAGGTAATCTTTTTATCTGCTCTTCACAGTGCTGATAGCATCACCTCAAAAATGCCCAATCTGAAACCAAAAGGGAAGAAGAAATGAAATTTGCACATGGCTCAGGAGATTCAATAATTCACAATATTTCATTATACAACATCTCCATTAGGAGTCTGACATTTATATTCATGGTTGAGCAGAGGGATAACTTATGAGTTATCTCTTCTGTCTTTGTGAGTGAAGATTAATGTCATAAATGCTCAGCAATCGTGTATCATATATATGTACACACTTACACACACTCAACATGCATTATTTTTATCTTCTATGATCCTCAGGAGGAAAAGCACTTGAGACAACGGTTTAGGGAAAAAGCAATTTCTGAATGTTGCCAGACTGTGAATAAAAAGCAGGGGAAAATTGTACTATCAGTTAAACAATCTAAACAATAGGCGTGCATTGAGCCAAGGAGAGGGGGCTGTGTTGGAGCTGTTGTACACTTGCACTATTTAATATGCTGTGTATATCTCTGGGGGGTCTGACCTCAGTGGTGAGCCTGTTCTTTAGGCAAAACTGGAAGAAGAGAAGGTAGAGGCAATCCACTGCCACCTTCCTGTTCTCAGAAGGTCTGACCCAGGAACATCCAAAGTCCATTCTTGCATAACAGAGCAGTGTGACTGGGTTACCTAAAGAAAGTGATTGCAGCAAGTGACTGCCATGGCTTAATCACTGTGCACTGTACTTCACCCCCTTACTATCTCCTATGCCAAAAGGCTCTGTGGCAAAGAACAGGGAATGCCAGTTTTGTGCCATCTGGGGATTTCCTTAAGACAGAATTCTGGCTGCTGCAGATGTAGCAGCTGAGCTTGCACAGAGCTTACACAGTCCAGAAGTCGCTTCTAGTGAAAATCTATTATGAGCATTGTATAAGGAAAGTGCATAATAAACACAATTTATCACATGGCTCTCAAATTCATTACTGAGCTCTCACCTTTGAGCCTACAGATTTATGGACATCGGGATCCATGGCCAAAAGGTGCTATGTAAGTGCAAATAGTTATGGTTGTTGGAAAGATGCTCTTGGCTTATCCAGTCCAGCCACATGCATTCCCGCAAATGCATAAGCAGCTTCAATGATTTGCTACAAAAACCCACTGCCTCGTATTGTCTAAGATGACTGATGTCTCTTGAATTATCTTCTTGACTGTGCTTTTCGTCTTAATTAAATAGGCTGGCTGGACCATGCCAAGAGATAGAACAGGCCAGATTTTTATTATTCTGGCTAGGAACATCTATTCCAACACAAGTGGGTCCAGAGCAACCCTCTCATATCACCAAACAGACAGCTTGCTACAGTAAATCCACTGATCCAAGTGCTCTCAACCCCCTTCTCATCTGTTCCCTGTCATCTCCACACCCAGTTTGCATGAGACAGCTAATTTTAGGCAGTTTAAGCAGTTTTTAATTTCATTTGCTGAACTGCATGGACATTCCTTTGAAGCATTTGAGATGACAAAGACCAGAAAACATACATAAAAAGATTCATATTAAGGCTCTATTCTTGCCGTGATTTGTCTGTTATTTAGGCAAAACAATACAAAAATCCAGAGGTTATGCCAGTAGCTCAGAAAGACCAAGAGTTCAAGTCCAGGCAGTTTATCATCAGCTTGTAAAGGTCTGACCCCAAAAGTGGGTTCTGGGCTTGCCTGACTCAGGGCAATGTGATGCAGAGAGGCCCCAGCTCTGCCTATGGGAAGCAGGATAGACTTTGCTGCAGAGTTTTGCCCAAGCTCATTATTTACACTGCAGACCATGGATATTGTCTCCAAACCCTTAGGGGAGCTCCATCCCCTGTCCCAGAGATAAGCCTGGCAGAGCTGGCAGGGCACCATGCTCTGGCACAGCACTGATGCCTCAGACTGGCAAACAGGGCCCTTTTGGTGCAGCACTTCTCTTTTCTATAGACATGAGTGTGTTCTAAAGAGTTTTTGGGGGTGCGAACTTAACCCACAGGCTATTACACGCTTTCTGTATATTTGATTTATTATTCTAAGCAATGCACATTTACTCTGCAACCAAACATAAAAATACCCCATTTTACCATCCTGCTCTAAACACAATGTCTTACCACTGTTCCTTGTTCTCTCTGGAGACATTTCTAAGCCTGTTTGTCCACACTGGCTTGTGTGAGTGAGAGACACCACTGTGCAAATCCCTCCTGCGGCAGGGTCCAGGGGCTGTGAACGTTTCTCCTGCGTGAAATTAATTGAGCTCCAAGGGTCAGCAGGTTACGAGTAGGCTCATTATGACAAATGATTTCTGTCTGAGTAGGAAGACCTTTGGGGTCAGCTCAGGACTCTGCCTAAATTTTGTAATTATGCCTGCCTCAGGCCTTAAACAAACTAAGTGTTCCTTAACATGCAGAGGGAGGAAGCCTGGAGATTAAGGAACAAGCAGAAACAGCCTGGCTTAGTCTAGCAGGACAGATTTTTAGCTGAATCTTGTAAATGAAACCCCTGACAAGCTCAAAAGAGCTGGAGACAGGCTTAGAGCCTGACAGGAAAAGATCTGGAGTCTCAAGGAACTCTTTATCCCTGCGATGATTACAAGAAGTCCAGCTGGGAAAAGCTCATCATAATTCCTACTCTGCCTATGATGAAGATGCCTCACTTTGCCAAACCCAAAAAGGATAATACACTGCAAAATATGTAGCTCGATTGTACATGGAGCTGTGTTAGTGACTGCAGGGCTTGGCTTGTGACTCATAACTCCAGCTGGATCGAGGACTCCTGTGCCAGGTCCTAGCAGGGGTATGGCCCTTCTCCTGCTCTCTGCTGGGGACCCTGACTGCAGGTGGCACTGAGAGGGACAGGAGTGTCCCTGGGCTGGGATCACCTCCCCTAGCTTCACTCTCTGCAGGTTATTTGAAGTTAGACAAAGTTCTTCACACCTGCGAACACAAAGGAGGAGGGGAGGCCACTTCCAAAAGTGATTCATCCCATCCTGAAATAGGTGGGGAAATCCTCCAGTATTTCACCTGGAGAATGTGGAGACTTCCTGAAGTTTGGAGAAGGGTCTGTAAATGAGGTGAGATGGAGGCAGCCAGGCTGGTACACTCCAAATCCTGGAGAAACAGAGCCCAAGCTGCCCAACCTTAGGCAGCTAGGAGGGAGTCCTGGGCATGGTCAAGTGCCCCTGGAATGGCTCATACAAAAGAGCTTCTTTCCAGCTATTTTACGTTAAACTCCTCTGCAAAAGCTGTCTGTAGGCTATTCCTCCAGCCCAGAAGAGGATGCACAAAGCTCCCATAAGCTGCTGGACAGACAGACATGGGTGGATGGAGAAATGAGGAAAATACTTTCCTAAAAGTCTCCAATTAAATCACAATACCTGAAGACTCAAGGCCACATGAAATATCAATTTATTAGTCTATTTAAATCATATATATGTACATATAACACTGATTGCTACATTTTTAACTATCTGTGAATGGTATTTCATGAAGTGCACAGCAAATACCTAATCTTGTTTAAAAACATTAAGTTTGAAACAATTATTGGCTCTGAAAGCTGAGCTCAACTATTAGAACTTAAATCTGAATTTCTAGGGCATTTAACCCTCATATTCTTTCCCATCGTTGTAGATTTAAGTAAGATATCTGTATAATTCAAGGTTTGGGATGAAAAATGAATTGACATTCAGGTATGTCCTTCAATATTTGTTTGAAACTCAGACCAGTCATTTACCCCAAATCAGGTTCCCTGCTATGATTTGCAGCAATTCATTCATTAGTCTTTTTTATGGTACATTTTCTTCTAATCCTGAAAAACCATAGGAGCATAGGATTGCTTGAATCTATTTTAATTATTCATGTAAATTAAAGAGACAGAACAAAAATTATTCAGAGAAAATGGTCTCTCTCACAATGGTCTACTCCGAAAAGCAGAGTGGTTTTTTATTTCATCGTTTTTTCACTAGTCTTTTATTATGCTTTATTGCACTTTGATCACCATGGACACTCAAAATAATCTACAGACAAACAGACTCATGGTTGTTTTCAAATACACCAGTAATTCTGAGTGTGTGTCTGTGTGAATATTTTTGTAATGATTGCATGACTACACTGTGAACTGAAATAACAACACAATATAGGAAGGATTTTTAAATTACATTTAATACAATTTTTATAAACTTGGGTAGTGTTAATAATAGAATAATATAAGAATGTTCATTACCTTTTTAACAATGGAATTGTGAGTGTATTTCGCAAAATGTTGCCCTTAACAGGTCTTATATTTGACTTTTATGAGGTTTCTAAGGTTTTGGTTTTTTATTTTGAGATAATTTTGGACATATATCTTAGAATTCACTTTACAATCTCATTTTGGAAGCTGACAGATAAAAAGTCAACTCTTGTACACACAGAGAAATGACAACTGTTAAGTAATACTGGACAGAGTAACCTAGAGAAATGCTCTGCAAATATGCCTAGGACTTTTTCCTGCCAATAAAAAAGATCTCAGTTGGCTTTGGGTTTCTCAAGAAATGCAGATGATAATGTGTGATGATACTATTTGTAGTGCCTTCCCTGTGCAGATCCATACAATGGCATCCAGGGAGCATGGCCTCATCTTTGGGATTTCAAAAGACAACTCAGAAATCAGGCAGGTCCAAGAGGAGATGCTCAGG
Source organism: Anabacerthia variegaticeps (assembly GCA_035583185.1). Lineage (NCBI taxonomy): Eukaryota > Metazoa > Chordata > Aves > Passeriformes > Furnariidae > Anabacerthia > Anabacerthia variegaticeps. The sequence continues at coordinate 4,625,638 of JAWWEW010000051.1, read as the reverse complement.
ACAGGATCCAGCCTACTTTGCTCCAAGACAGACAGTGAGGAGGTGGAAAACACGAGGCACCAGGCAGGAGTCGAGCACGTCCTCCAGCCCAGCCTGGGGGTGCTGCTGCATCTCCTCTTCTGAGAGTCTCCCTCTGGCCTTTGGCAATTACCTGGGCCCAGATTTTTAGAACTGGGCACATGCAATTGTGTGTTTCATTTGCCCACATAATTACTGTAATTGTGACCACAGTTGTGGTAATGGCACATGCAAACAATCCATTAGACATCCAGACTGGGAGATGGCACTTTCTCCACGGAGCTCCAAGCAGCATTTCCAGCTCCACCTGGCTGGCTGGGTGCCTGCAGCAGGATCTCCTTAGTCAATGCAGCACTGTGCAGGACACTCCATCTTTCTCTGGCAGAGAGACAAACTGTACAAGCTAATCAGTCGTTTCCCTGCAGTCCCCCAAAATGCTGTCTTTTGGAGACAGCGACACAGATAGCAATTGGCAAATACATCCAGTTTGTGATGTGCCAACACTTGGAGCAAGAAAACAAAAATTACCAATGAAGCTGTAAAGGCAGGAAACTCTATTAGGAACCCAAGGGAGAAATTGCTTCCCTGATTACATACAATATGCACTATGTACTCTTAGTGTACCCAGGAATGGTAGCGAAACTCCCCGGAGGATCCACTGGCCTGCAGCCAGATCTGTCACACTGAAAGTGCTCTTCTACTCTGAAAAGTGTCTCAGTAAAAAAATAGCATCATTGGGTTTCATGTTTATGCTCCCTTAATGTTCCAGTATCACATGTGTTCAGCTTACAAGTGAAAACAGTGCTGGGGCAGAGGTTTAGGTTCTGGTGTAGTTTCCCTGTGCCCTGACTGTGGATCCTGTGAGCTGCAAACAGGGATGGAAGCATCCTGCAAAGCTCACTCTTTCAGGAGAGGTTTTTGTAGGCCAGATCCCATCCTCACGTTAGGTCCCTGCAGTCCTGAATCTTTTTGTTTCTCCTTCAGTTTCATATTTATCAGGAGGATTTGAACAAACCTACGTGTGAGAGTCCAGCACCCAGAGGTGATGCTGGACTGTGTGTCTGCCTTAGCAGAGTGAGCAAGAGATAAAAATAGTAGCTATTCCTTTGCAGTCATGAGAATGTAATGGAATAACCTTCTACTGGATTCCATGGGATGATTTAAAAACCTCATATGATGGCACACTTAAATTCTATATATAGGTTATTAGATTAATAATAGCACCCTATTGATCCAGAGCTTTCCCCAAACCCAAAGTCAATACATAGAAAAGCTCTCATTGACTTCCTCTGGCTTTGGATAATTTCATTTTGTCTTAGCTGAGGAGTTTTCCAGAGGGAGGGAAAGAGGAGTAGGAAATGCCTCATACCTTGAGGGACAGGGAAGTTGGATGGGATTTGTTCCAGTGTTCCGGTGACAGACTTTGAACTGAGCTGGGTAGAACTTTATTTTTGTCAGTGCTGATTTGTATTAGAAAATGCAATTTCAATTAGAAAGGCCTTTTTGGAGGAAAGAATGAAAGTCCACCACAAAAAACAGGAAAATAACCTGACATTTTTCGGAGTACAGCAACTTTGTTTTTTCATTTCGTTTCATTCGAATTTATGTTTTGAAATGGAATTTAGGTGACATAGTAAAAGATAGAAAGGCCAAAAAATTCTCACCCAAATTGAGTGTGTCAAAACAGAATGTTTCATCTGATCCTGAAGTTTCCCTTGTGAAATGCAATTTTGCAAAACTGCTGCCAGAACAATCTAATTATTTCAGAAACTATTGAGTTAAATTTGGCAAAACCCCACATTTCGAAAATGTTAATTGATGAGTGTGTGATTTGCTGTTCATCCTGTACGTTTATTTGAGATGCATCTTACCAAATTCCAAAATATCCTGGTTTAAGATACTGGTTGGAATACAGACCTTCATTTAGTATGTTTTAAGCATCTATACTGAAAAGTGAGTTCTTGCCACATAATACTGAAAATTGCTGTAATGAAGTCAAATAACATTGTCAGCAAAGAAGGAAGGAGAGCTAATATGATAGACAGAAACTGCAAATAAATATCTCGAGGAAGATCAACTAAACCCTTGAAATTAGACTAATAAGCACAGTAAGCAGTGATGTCAGCTCGCTGTCGTGCTGCAATTAAGAGCTTCTTGGGAAAAGTGACATGAAAAGGAGCAGAGATTAATTACACAACTCTAAACCCAGGGGGACTGGGGGCACTTTTGTGCTCTGTGCTCAGTACCAGGGACAAGGAGCTCCTGGGCACTGACAGAAAGGGAGAAGCTCCTCCTGGAGTCCCAACCCCTCAGAGGAATGCACAAATTGAGGGAATCTGCAATCCCAGCCCCTGGGATCCCTCCCCTTGGTGCTGGTGTCACCTTTAGCTGTCACCTCTGCCGTGTCCCACTGACCGCTCTTGTTGCTTGTGGTGTTTTAAGGAGTCAGACAAAGGAAGGGTGGTTAAAAAAAAATCTCCTCTATTGGCTTTCAGCCACTTGCTATCAGAGAAAAACAAAAGCAGAACTTGATCCTTTGTTGTTGTTTTGGTTTTTATTTTTTTCCCTCCTTTTGAAAAAGGGATTCCTCATCTTTACTGCTCCTTTATATTCTAACTGCCCCAGCTGGAAACCTTCTAGGCCTTTTTAAAACAGGATTAAACCCACAGTTTTCTGCATTAGCACAGCTCAAAAGGATAACCTCAGCTCTTTTCTCTGCCAGCCAGCTTTTTAATCCTGAATCACATGTCACTTCAAATTATGAATATGATTTTCATGTCCCCCTCGGGCCTAAATTTCACCCAAGTAAATCCTCTCATTCAGCAGCCGGAGAAACGTGTCAAAAGCAGTGATCTTCAAGCACTGAGAGTGCTCTGGGAGAGATCACACTGTCCCAGCCTGAACTCTCCCAGTGCCAGGCATCTTTCCCCCTCCTGCTTATTATTGTTGACACCCTGCATCCCCACTTCCTTCCCCCCTGGTCTGAAAGCCTGGGATGGTGAGAAAGAAACAAAAAATAAGTCCCGTCTTAATTCTAAATATTTCTGGGATTGATCCTTTCTGCACTTGTGGGGGCAGAGGAGAACAAAGACACGCGCATGAGCTGGTTCTGGGGAATGAGGAATCAACCCAGCCGATTGAGCTCTGTGTTCTTTCATCTCCTCCTGCAGCTCTGCTGATACGATCAGCAGGCAGAGGAGAACTGGCTGAACAGCCCTGATTTCTGGGCCAGCTGGGTTGGTGTGATGGTGTCACACTCTGTTGGAAGAAGGAAGCCCTTCCTCACCCAGGGTTCTCTGTGCTGTGCAGATTCACCTCTCCTGAGTGCCCTGTGAACACGAGCGCACTTAGAACATCCTTGTCAGAGGAAATGTGTGTTTCCAGGCTTGGTCTACGAATGAACAGATCGAAATTGTGTCTTGTGCAAATGACTCAAAACCTGAGGATCCAGCAGAGAATCAAAACTCTGGATATCTACACGTTGAGTTCTGGAGGTGTTTGACATTAGGTCAAAGGTCTCCTCAAGAAGAGATGTTACCGGATCAGAGGAGAAAGTCTTGTCTCTTCACCCTCCTTAAGGAGTCTGGAGGGCTCAAATGACCATGTTGACCTTCCTGCTCTGCCCCCAGAATAGTTTCTTTGTCTCTGAAAGGAGCTGTATTGTGGCTTTTGTTATCTTTAGATATTTTTCCATTCCCAAGATGACTGTGGCCATTGCCTTTACTCACTGTGGTGGCAGATGCTACCTCGATTATCTAGGCAGGTGCCAAGGCTTTTGCTCACCTTTCACTAAAGGGAACGTATGGATACTGCGCTACCGAGGACCAGGTAAATGCAAAGATCATCCTCATTCAGTCCTTTCAGAGCAAGGAACAGAGAGGTTTGAGTTTGATTTCAAAGCAGTTCTGGTGTTAGAAATAATAATTTTGTTGAGATTTTCTCAGTACCAATCCAGACACCCGAGTTCAGTTTCCTCCAGCAGAGAGTGGAGACAGAGTTCTGGTCTGAGGTCACCTCCTCTGAGAACACTTCTCCCAGGGTTTTCTAGACTTTTTTGGAAAAGGTGTATTAGTTTGGTTTCGGGTTTCATTTTTTTTTAGGGCATCTTCTCCCTCACAGGGGGAGAAAGTAAAGATAGATTCAAGACAGCATGGAAGCTGGAGAGCACCTGAAACCCCAGTGTGCTGCAAGTCCCCACAGCCACATCACATGGCTGCAATGCTGAGGTCATTTGCCATTGGAAAATCAGTCAGACAAATATTTTCTTCCTGCAGAAGAGCAAACACAAATGTGGAAAGGGACATAGAGGGCATATTTATTGCTCCCTTACCTTCCCACGGTGAAGAAGCCACAGGAGTTGTTACAAAAACCTCACCTTTCAAAACATTCCCATGGCCATGAACATGCTACTGAACAAATGCATATCCTGGGAGGATTTGTCACTCACTGGAAGATCAACTCTGATCCAGCCATTGCCTGTTGCTTTTTCAAGTTTCAGCAGCAAACAGAAACACAGTGGTTTGCCAAGAGAGGTGGGCAGGAAACAGTTTTTCCTATCCACAAACACTTCTCGGTTTAGAGTTTTCTCATCCTAATAGTGTGTGAAAAGTAGAAATATGAAACTTAAAAATATTCACCCAATATTTTTTCTGAACTTTCCTTTTGTATATATCGAGGTGCATGGATTTAAAATATTTTCTTTTGTCTTTTTAAATGTTTACTTTTTAAATATAAATCAGAGTAAACCTGGGAGCAAAATACTGCTCTTTAATTCACTTCCCTCTCCAAAGTAAAACATTCAGATCATCACTTGTGACTTCCATCAACTGGTATTTTTCAATTTAAAATAATTACCAGAAAATCCCAGTCATGATTCAAGGCCATATGTCTGGCTACAGCCTGGAGGTGGCAATAGTTTAGTGGCTGCTGAGCTGCAGGTACAGAGGTTGTAACCCCTTGAGTAGTGCTTTGAGGCTTCCAGTAACTAATATAGGTCCAAGACCACAGCAAGAAATAAAATGAATATGGTTTCCATTATCCCTTTATGTTTAGTATAACAAAAGCTTGTTGAACTGAATTTCCAGAGTGGTGATTTCCCCCCCCCCCCTTTCACTGTTGGATGATAAATTTGTTTATCTTTGCTTTTGGCACCAAACTTTGTGAACATTTCTAAAAGAAACAATGAAAATTCACTCATGGTCTGCTAAATCAATACTGCCAGTGTCTCGTTCCCCATTGCCAATGCACCTTGTGTAACCATTCATGCTCTGCCTGAGTGGTGGTTTGTGTCCATTCTGCACTGATGGAAAGGATTAAACCAGCTGCAGAGGGATGGAGAATCAAAGCTCTGTCTCCTCCCTGAGATGCCAACCTGAGCACCAACTCTAAAGAATCCATGGTGGAGGATGAGCTTTCATCCCAAGCCAAGGATGAGGAGGAAGGATCAGAGCGAGCAATACAAAGTGGCAGGTGGAGCCTCCCCACGCAACAGGGATAAGTCACAATATTTCTGTACAGTTTCTTCCCTCAACACAGAGCACAGAGACAGACTGGAGAAGATGTGATTGCAGACGGTATGTGAGAGAGGATGTAGACTCAAATTTGACAGGGACTTTATAAACGAAACGCTGGCTGTGTGATCTCCGTTCAGGTCTACTTGCTGCTGCAGAATAGTCTTCTGTGGGTAAAAACACCGACTTGTCCAAAGCCTGATTTACGATTATTCTCTGCTAAAGCCTTAAAACCACAAAAATTATTACAGCTATTTGTATCTCATCCTGGCATTGTTGTTCTCCATTGCAGTAAGTGGGACCATCTTTTCTTAAAATGCTGGATTGAATCCATATTCTATTTATTACGTCTGAGGACGGCTGTTGTGTACTTTATAGCCTGTTATTTACAAACTGTTGGGAGGGATAAAAAGTGCACAATCTGAAAAAGTGTAGAAGTGTCCTCATTATCCTTCTTTTTTTTTATTTTTTCCCTCCCAAAAGCAGTAACCCCCAAAGGCATCAGCTTTTTAGACCTTAACAACAAGGCGGAGAAAATGAACAAGGGGAAAAGTGAACAGTGGGTGAATGTTTGGCCAAAATATCTCTTGGCTCCAAAAGACACGTGATGGATAAATGAGGGGGTTAAGGATGTCCCCGTTCTGCCCCCATGTGCTTTTGTTGCTCTGTATTCATTCATTCATTCACTCTGTGATCTCAATTCAGGGAGAAGGAAAGAACAGTCTGGTCCTGGGAGTGGGAAGCAACTCATGAAGAAGTGAAGGAGGCAGCAGGTATCCATTAACGTTTCCATACATTTCAGTTCTAACTCAGTCCTGCCTGTCCCCACAGGAAAGCTTTGTGCATGTACTTTACACATGGCTTGCACCAGCCAATTTCCATCCACATCCTAGAGCAGCTCTGATGTTGTGCTTTGTCCTTCACCCAGAAAGTCCCTGTCATCGTGAGCACTGTTTTCCCAAGCAGCTACAAAATATTTGTCTGCATTGGAAAAGGTGGATCTCCAGACTTTAAAAGCTTTGAGCAACCAGTTTCCAGTGTAGTGTTTTTCAGTGGTTTTCTGTTTTATGGACCTCAAAACCTTTCTGAAGAAGCAAACCGAAGCCGCTAATGGGTTGGGAGGGCAATCCTGGATAGTGGCAGTGCCAGAGGGAAAAGATGTGTGATAAATAGATGGCCTGGCAGGCCGTGACTGCCTACTGGGAGGAACATACAAACCAGCTTGAGGGGAGAGAAAACACACAAGGGTTTTCCAGCTTTCTCCTTCTGATAGACCACAGCTGAACAGTGCAGCATCTGTTGTGCCCCACTGTTGACAACATTTCATCCTGTGACTCACACCGTGGCACTGGTGCACACCCTTTCACATATGGCATGTACCACAGGTTTCTAGGCCACATCCTCCTCCAAAGAATGAGACAGAAGAGTGTGAGGTGCACAGAAAGCATTCCACCCTGCAGGGATTGGGTTTGCCAGGAGAGGTGAGCACAGTCCCTTTGCTGTGGTGCACCGCACGGTGCAGCCACAGCCCATCCCACCATCCTGGTCACAGCTGTGTCCACCCATGTTTTTCCCCTCTCTTGGGCACCAGGTTGCCAGGAATTCAACCTTCAGTAGGGAGGAAAGGAAAGCATAAAAGAAATTCAAACACTTTCACAGTCCTTTGGCATTAAAATCAACTTACTGATTGGTACGAGCATCTTTCTGGATAGAGAAGAGCTCTGACAGCTGCTCTGCACCACTCCCATCCTGGAAGAGATGACACAAGGGAAGGGGGTACTCCATAGATCTCTCCAAGGTGCCTCAGTCATGAGTGTTGTGGGCTCTCAGCAGGGTGGATGGAGGGAGACTTACTCTCACGGGGGGTGATTCAGGTGGCAGGTGCTCTGAGCCACGCTCATTTCCCACCACCAGAATTCCAGCTCAGCTGCTTTGGTGGCACACCTCCACACCTTGGCTGATTCTGAGTCTGTGATCTTTTAGGATGTAGTTAAAATACTTAAGTATCAATGTCTTTACATGACCACAACAGCCTCTTTGAGTTGTTCAAAGTTTTGTTTCTGTCATGTAAAAGCCACAGCAGTGAGTGAACTAAGAAGTGCTTGACTTTGCTACCTGATGTTGAATATAGAGACTGAGATTTAAGAATACATCTAAAAAGAGTTTTGTCCCCATTTCCCTTCAACAACCATGCAAAGTAGAAGGTAGAGCTGTCAGAGATGTCTTTAAAAAACTCACACTGGAAGCTGTTAAATCTGTAAAATAACTCAATTTTCTCTGGAAACAGAGTCCCCCAGTGGTATCCTTCACTTCAGGATAAAAACCTCAGCAACATTGCCAAACTGAGGCTCTCTTGGTAAGCCATTTCTCTGCAACAAGCCTCAACTCAGCTTCCATGGTCAGTCAGAGAAAGATGGGCTCCTGAGGAGGTTGGAATTCCCTGGACAGGAAATTTTGGATGTTACCAGCCCTCCTGGAAGGGAGTGAGGAGAGCGATTTGGCTATTACAGCTATTTTGTGATCCTGTTTCTCAGGTTATGCTGTGTCTGACTGTGGTAATCATTAGCATCAACTCCCACAGCAGCTAGAAGTCAGGGTTGTTCACAGCATACCTTCACTTTGGAGTGGAATTGTACTATGAATACATAATTGTACTGTAAGTACACAATACTGTATTATTATGAAGATGTACGAATGAATTTCTACTACAGTGAAGCACAAAAATCTCCTACATCCCACCACTGACTTGTGTGACAAGATGCCCACAGGTGGGCATGGTTTCTGCTCCCACTCTGGTGAGATCGTGAGAATAAATCTGCACTCTGGCTCTCAAGCCCATCTGGTGTCTTTTGCTGAGGTGGAACAACAAAATATTTGTGTTTGGCTATTTCAGAGAAAAAGATCAAGAGCAACAGAAAGCAGAGTGGTTTTGTTACATTATTTGTGTAATGGCTCAACACTCAGGGTGGCAGAAGCAGCAGTAACATGATTTTAGCCTCAATCAAACAGATGGCCAGGGAATTATGATACCTAAACCCCAGAGCATCTTCCATTTCTAGATGCCAGTTAATAATACAGGTGGTGCCATATGAAGGGAAGAGTCTTTGCTACAGTTTTGGGGCTCAACTAGTCCACAGGGTCCAATTCCCAGCTCGATTGCAGTCCCTTCCTCCCTCTCGCCACAAAGACATCTGGTGTTATTAAAAGCTCCTAAAAGAACTATGTTCAGAGATAGCTCCCCACCATTGCATGTGTAGCCATATGTGGTAATATAGCATTGCATTAAAAATAAGGAAAAAGCTTGCTTATTGAAAGTTGGCAAGTTTGGTGTTTTCTTCAGCATCCCTTCTCTGCTCATGCGGTTATTGATTCTTGTAACTGTTCTCATCTTCTGAAGGTATTTAATTAGGTGTAATGGGTGAATTTAATAAAAGGCCTTGACCTCTCTGCTCTTCAGACAGCTGTGGCCTTATGTCTGAGTGTGGAAACCATCTCATATCTGGCATATTTAAAATAAAAATTGGTTTTCCCTCTCTGTTGTGTGTATGCTGGACTTACTGCTGTTGTGTCAACATGGAGAGTTTCTACCAGAATATGGATGATCAAAATTAAATACGGAAAAAGAAAGTAGGGGAAAAAAACCAGTTAAAGAGAACGGTAGCACAGCATTTTGCTACAGCAGCAGACCTTCTCCTCTGGAGTTAGTGAATTTAGGTCTTCACTTACCCAGGGAAAACTGAGGCTGGAATTTGGTTCATTCTCCTCAGTAGCAATGGCAGTATAGAAATAATCTCAATTTCAGTGACCTTGACCTGAAGAGCATATCAGATTCATCTCAAATGTCTCGTGGTGGCAATCCAGGTGCTAAATCTTTAAGGCACAGGGTGCTGGCCCTCAGGAATGGCATTTCTGAGCTTAATGGGCTATAGAACAAGGTGTGCTTCCTCTTTTTCCTCTCTGGGCAGATGGAACAGGCGAGTTACAACATGAAGTGCAGAGGGAAAGAGGGGACAAGAAAAAATAAAATACTTATTTCATTAAGAAGTCTCCTTTGCTGCGGACAGGATGCATACAACAGGAAGGATGTGGCCACTGAATAACTCATCTCAGGATTTCTCTGTCATTAAGGAAATGAAGGTATTGAAGCGTGGGTTTCCTTTGCAGGCTATTCTAGTGAAAAGCAATTCAGTAATAAGGCAAAATGTTACTGCTACTTTGCTGCTGCTTAAGGAGAAAACTTTCCCTCTCTTCCTTTCGCTGCCCTGCACCTGCTCATGGGATTCACAGTCCACCAACACTCAGCAGGGAATTTAATACTTATTTCATGTTGTGCTCCTTCCTCATAGACACAGAAACACCCGTGTATTGCACGGCCACTGGGGCAATAGTTTAATACAGCTCCTAAACATGGGAAAGGAGAGTGCAGGAAATCTAGGCACTGATCTTCCCAGCATCTTCAAGGTGTCTCAGAAACATGGCTGGAGCTGGATTTTGCCACTCCAACAGTAGCAATCCCCAAGCCAAGCTGGTGTCAGGATGTTCCTGTCTTAGGAGGGGCTCAGGTGGGAACAGGGAGCAATGAAACGCTGGGTTTGCTGCTCCTGTTGTCCTTGGGAAAACTTGTGACAAGAAAAGTTACAGCAGCAGATGTAACACCACTGGGAGCAGCCAGTTCTGGCAAACTGTTGGAGTGAAAACCACTGGAATTATTTGTATTTATGTGTTTATACAGCTCTTCATACAGCACTGTCCCAGACGAAGACTCCTGGATATTACTGGAATACAAGTGATATAAGCCAGGGATACACAAGCATTTTTTATAGTTTCATTTAATTTTTCATTTGCAAATTGTTTTGAGAGGTAGAATGGAGGAGAACATCCACAAAAAGCAAGGCAGAATCTCTTTCAGATGGAATACATGCAGGTTACAAAGTGCTCAACAAATTCTTTAGTGACCTAAGTTTCATTATACATCACCAGGAAAGACCTAACTTTAGGTTTGACCTCCACAGTGTTGTATAAATAGAGAAGGAAACTTGAGAAGCATTAAGATGTAGCCTTCCTCAGGAAAAAAAAAAAAAAAAAGAAAGCAGTCCCTTCATTAATGACTCCAATTATAGCTATTCATTGTATCCTCTTTTCCTTAGCAAAGTCTCACATTGTCAACCAGCCCTCTTACACGTTCATTGTGTGCCCATTATCAAAATATCATTTTCGGCCTCACTGAACACATGTAGGAAATGTAGTAGTGTAAAAAGGAAGAGGAGGAGGGAAGATAGCACAAGAAAAAGAAAGAGGAAGATAATAAGCTTAGACTGTATTTGTGTAATTACCCTCTCCAGAACAGTCTTCAGAGAAAAGGATATGTTTAATTTTTGTTATGTCATAAACCTTAAACTCTCCAGTTGTCACTGATTAGGCTAGGAACTAAACAGCTGGAAATGGGCACTGGGTGATTGCCTTCTCCCCACTTCACTTTTAGTAAAGACAGATTTATTGTGAATGGAGGGAGAGCTCTGTGGTCAGTTTTGAATCTGTTTTTAAGGACTAATAAATTTAATGCGTCCAAACAGGAAATGACTAGTGGTTTATACAAAGTAAACATTCTGTAATTTCAGAAGTATAAAACAAACCTATTTGGGAAGTGTCCAGCCAATGCACCAGTTTTTCTCATTCATGTTTTCTTTATCTCTTATAACATTATCTGACCTTTGATTTAAAGTTAGTTCTGATCCTGACTCAGGCTTGATTCAAATCCATGACAAAACTGCCATTGACTTCAGTAGCAGAAGGATCAACTTTTGCAGTGCTAGATTAAAGAGATTAGAAGCTTGGAAAACAAAATACAGTAATTGCTCAGGAGACAAATGGTAGAAAGGCCTTCTCTGACCACAACATGCCCTGTCATTAACCTCCACAGAGTTCTTCGTTTAGAAACTACTAATGCTACCAATTAATGTAGGGACCTGCCCAGTTTGAACTGCAGAGACATCAACAACCTGCCTAAGATCCTGCACCAAGCACTTGTCTGCTGTCAGAAAGACTTGATCACTAACCTACACCTGTCCTGTCTTTCCAGTGTAAGCCAGAAGGACGAAAGGGTGGATCTTCTCAAGTAGGAGCTCCTCCAGTGCTCTGGTCGGTCAAGGAAATGGAAGCCAAGCACTCTGCTCCTGCAGGGCAGTGACAGCAGTGAGGTGGGTCGGCCTGTAACCAAAGCCAAATTCCAAGTTGCGTTCTCAAGAGAATAAAAGCTTCTGTGCCTTTCAGAAGTGTATCTTTCAATGACTTGATTTCAGGAGACAAGAAGTCTTAGGAAAGGCTGAAAAGAGCAAACTATTATCCACTTGCAATTGGCCTGAACTGGAATTGCTCTCAATATATTTTAGACTGACAAAGTTATGGAGACAGTGTTGGTCACTGCCCTCTGCACTGCAGATGTCATCGTATGCATATTTGTCACCCAAAGTATGAATATTTTTGTTAGATTACATATAATCCTAAATGTCTAAGGGGCGTTTGGCATATTGGATTTCCACGCATGCATTTATCCTGGGAGTCCTTGCTTGTCTCATTTTTTTATAAGATTTTGAAAACTTGGAACAGATAGCACAAAATCAGTGGGAATATCACTGGGGGCTCTACCTGAGAGACACAGTTTTGCTATTCTTGTCTTGGTCAACGACTGTCTTAGCAGCTTTCAGCAGGGCCAGGCAGATGCACCTATTGCATAATGGCAAGGCCGTCCCTGGGGGATGGAGCTGTGCCAGCTGGCAGCAAGCAGGCAGGAAGGACACATCCATGCTGGTAACACAGAGGGGTCTAACAGCTCTGTGACTTTGCTTTTCTCTGGCATTACCATTCACACTCCTGCAGCAGCAGGACTGTCTCAGTATTTCAAAGGCAGACAATGAGTAGGTACAGCTGGGAAATATGGACTGTCTTTGGGATTGGTTGTTCCCTGCAATTTCACCTGAATGGGACAGCTTTCATCTGCATTTCCCCAGGGACAGAGCAGGGCATAGACTACAAATGGCAGGATCATGGCCCATCTTTATCTGTCCCCTCCTCTGCCAGCATTTCCCTGCAGCTCAGACCTTCTCCTTGGGTTTGCTCATCCCAGTGGGGCAGTGTAGTGGGTCTGAGCTACAGCCTGAACTTCTCCTCTGAGCTTCAGCCCAGACATGCCATGGCACTGACTTCACTGGCCACCTGCCCTTTCCTTAGGAGACAGACTCAGAGAAAGGATGGCGGCCAAGAGCCGACTCCTGCTGCCTGTGCTCCTGAGGAGCCTCTGAGGAGCTGCAAATGGTACCTGACTGACCTTGGCTTTGTCCTTTTAGCTAGCAATGCAGCCTGAGTGCCTCCTGCCCTATCTCCTTGGGAGTGGGTGCTGCTCACACCTCCCATCAGCCTTCCCACAGCACAGCCAGGTGGGGAAAGAGGGATGTATGAGGACTGGCTGTGCAAAAAGACCGGTGTTGCAGAAGAAAGGAGAGGTGCCCAGGAGTCCTGAGCTTTCCATGCAGCCTGACCCTGCAGAAGGTGAGCATTGCTTGCCTGCCAGGGCTGGGCTTACTGGCTCCCCCTGTTTTCACTAACTCCCTCTGGTCTCTGGTTGAACCCTGCTGTGGCTTTACCTCCCTTTGAGTCATGGCCCTGCTAACAAAGCCCTGTATGTGAGGGATGAGGGCTGTGATGGGAAGTGCAGCGGATGTGCTGGACACAGCACCGCATCTAGTGAAAGTCCAGTGGGAATGCCCGCTGTGAGGGTTGCATTTTTTCCATGGTGTTTATTTAGTTCACTGCTCTCGTCCTTGCCCTTCCCCTCGTGCCCAGGCTCTGTGTTTGCTGGGGTTTAGCCTGACCATTGCTGGCTTAGGGTGGCCCTAAAAGGGACAGCCAAGCTGGAGAATGGCTGTGGTTGGAGAAATGAGTGTACACAAATTACAGAGTGCTCTTAACTAAGTAAAAACTGACTTGTCAATCACCCAAACCAGCTTTTACAACATTTTGAATGCAAATCAGCCCTTGAGCAGGCATAAGTTACAACTGTATTTACCTTTATCCTATCAGAGCAATGAAAGGCAGTCTTACAGCTTAGACCATATTCCACCCCTCCAAACTGTGGTAGCAGTTTAAGTTGTTTCCATCGTCATTCAAAGTGATTGTTGCTACTTCTTCTTTGGGGATTTTTTACTTCATTCTGAACAAATGCTGATGGAGACTGAGGGTCAGATTTCACTTGTATGAAAGGTGTGGATAGACCTGCTTCTGCTGATCTTGTTGGAGAAAATGTGGGTGCAGCTGCTTTCAAGAATTCCCCACCATCCTTATTCACAGAATCACAGAATATGCTGGTTTGGAAGGAACCCACAAGGATAGTCAAGTCCAATTCCTCCAAGCAGAGCCAGGAAAATAAATTGCAGGACAATTTTCACCCAGCTCAATGGCAGGAAAGCCATCTTTACCTAAGGAGGGAACAGCTCTTCACCTCCATCAACATATTTCTAAGTCAAATTTATTAAAAAGGAAGATGTTCCAGCTGCCAGATCTCTAAACATAAATGCCATTTAACCAAGTAAAATTATTTTCTCCATTCTAGGCCTCCACGCATGTAGGGGCTGTTGAACTTTGACTGAACAGTCACCTCAGCTTTACAAGGCTTTTCCTTTAAAAGCACACTGTAGCCTCATCTGATACAAATCTGCATCACCCCGTTGCTCTCTGTGTTGATTTATATCAGTGGACCGGCTATTATGCCAACATCAATAGCAATCTGCATCTCTACTGGTGGTGATTAAGGGTGGAAAAACAGCTGGGAGCAAGAGGACTATAATACTCAAACTGACTAAAAACCTGGAAAGTAGGAGCCTGATCAATGCTGTTCGGAGTCTGCTGGGAATAAACTGTACTTATGACTTGACTTAATCTGAAGGAACAAAAAGCAAGCCACAGCTGTCATTGACTCTCCACCCTGGTCTTACAAGCTCAGATAAACCGGGTGCGGTTTTATACCCATAAACATCTATAGTGGTAATTGCAGGTGATGAGGACGCCCAAATGAACCCTAAATGGGTCCCCAGACTGCTTTGGCAGTGCTAAATTTGCCCTTCAGGACTGAGAGTTTCACCTCACGGCACCTAATGTGGGATAAGAATTTTTTCTTTCAGAGATTCAGATGCTGGTGACTCTTAAACTGGTACTAAATAACACCTTTTTCCAAAACTCACTTCCCATTATCCTGAATTCTTCCAAAAAACCCTTCTATGGCACTTCTCTGAGCCGCTGTCAGAGAGCTCAGCAGCTCCCTAAACCAAGCTGAAATAACAAGGAATGCAGGACGTGTTTTCTTAAGAGACAGGTGAAGTTTGTCCACGAGAGAAGGAATCCAGGAACAAGCCCAGGGAGCTTCCACGCTGAGAGGCTTGTTTTGTTTTGTTTTGTTTTGTTTTTTGCTTTACAATTTCACAGCTTTAAGTCCTTTCGTGTTATTCCCATTCTTGCTTTAAAAGGCTGAAATTCTCTGTAGTGCAGCCACAAATATCGCAGCCCTCTTGTCAATGTCCAAGCAGCTCAGAGCTGCAATTTATTTAAAGCTAGCCTGAAGTGAACCCGTTAGTAAGAGCTGGTTTCCTATCACACCTCATTCCACCTTCTGCCTTTGAAGCCCATTTAACACAGCCCTACTATTCCCTGGGGACTTCAGGGGATTAAGGCAGGTCCCCTGACAATGCACTGACTCTTCCAGTGCTGTTGCCTTTTCTGTTTATCAACTAAAATGAGAGAGAGAGAGTAGGCCAAAAATAAAAGACAAAGAAGGAAAGGGAGAGGGGAGAAAGAGTGAGAGATGGAAGGAGGGGGGGGGAAAGGAAAAGCAAGATATTTAAAGCAAAACCAAAACCCTGTTGTTCAGGGCTTTTGTTATACCAATAAGCTTCAAGTGCAAGCCTTGTATCCTTAATAATGCAGCAGAGAAATAATTTCCCTAAAGCTCTCTGTATATCAGATAAGACGCATGTATTCCAGGAATTCTCCTTTCTTCGGGAGACCCAAGTATAAAAACCCAATGGGCGTCTAGTTGCCTGTGTCTGAGGAGCCTAAAGGATTGTAACTCTTATTTAGAGCAGTTGATAACAGGTTTTGATCCTTACTTCTTTACTTTGCTAAAATCCTCTGCCTGCTGGCATCGTGCCTGAGGCATCGTCTACCTGCAAAATCTGCAGCTTTATCTTACTGATAACAAAGCTTGGATGACACTGTGAAGAGTTCCAATAACACAGGATGAATGGGATCTTCCTGAACTCGTTATTACACTCTAATCTCAGAAAGGCTTGCTGCTGGATGTTGAACAACAGCTACCCACCACTGCTTTGTCCTGCAGGGAGCCTAAATGCTGGGATAATCACAGTATGGAAGACAGTGCTTTAGTGAAGAAGATGCAGAAGATGTCTTCTAAACAACTTTCTTTTTGAAAAAGAAGGATACCCTGGGAAGAGGCATGTAGAGCACACAGTTTAATGACAGTCCCAGCAGCAGTGCTGAGAAACCCAAGGCAACAGTAAAACATGCAGGAGTGGCGGATGGAGAGACACCACACCACCAGGCTTGAGAACTAGGAACCTCCCTCTGTCCTTCAAGCCACCAATATCTGGCATACTGGTGAGCCAAGTGGGCAAAGGAGGGCTGATAAAAGCTGCTTGAGGAGGCTCAAAAGTTCAGGGAGCCCACATGGCTTTTCTATGGAAAAATGCTGTAGAGGATTAGATATCTGCCACGGCAGCCCATAAACCATTCCCTCTCTCACTCCCCTGTGTAGACTAGACTCTACAGGATTTTCTTGCCTTCCTCGCTCTTCAGTCTTATGCAGACAGAGAAAGAAAATAAGAGAGCCCTATAGCAATCTATACATCAGCCCCCAGGGTGAGTGAGAATCCAGGCTGTGGTGAGTGCTGAGCAGGGGATGGGACATCAGGGCAGGCAACGCAGAGCAGAATCCCTTGTCTCCAGATCTCTTTGCATCATGACAGAGCTTTCCTGGGACAAGTACAACAACCCTTGCTTGCTACAGGTAATACAATTCAGAAAAAGGATCCTACTTCCCTGGCTGGACAGGATCTACTCTGATGGGGTAGATACTTCTGCTGTGTAGCTGGCTGTATTTCCTTTCATAGTACTGAAGCTCCTTCTGCTCTCCATTGCTACATCCCTGTTTCAGGTTTCACCAGTGGCTGTCTGACACAGCCTCAAAACCCTCATGGGGGAAAGAGCTGATGCATCAGTTCAGAGTGGCATCCTGTGCAGGCTGCAGGTGCTATGAAAGAACCATGATTTCGAAGGGGTTTGGATGTTTGCATTGCTTGTTTTGCATTACCCCAGTTGTGGGAAACTCTGCGATAGGTTTCTCTCCCTGGCTAGTGTCTAGTGGGAAAATTCCTTTCCTGCTGAGCAGTCCCTCTGCCCTGCAAAACCTCCACCACCATGGGTTTGAGGGCAGGGGGGGTCTTTGTGAGAAATAGGCATTCAAAACCACAGCCCACAAAGTAACCTCATCAGGTCGGAGCGGGTGGGTAGGTTTATACTGGGACTTGTTTCCTCTTTTAGTTTTACTGGTTTCCTTCAGCAATCATTAGGGCTTAACTAAGCCTTTCTGGCTTCCCCTTGTGTTTCTGAAGTCCTTTTGTTCCCCAAGGGGAAGCAGAGCTGTGAGGATCCCAAGCTTTCCATTCAAATTATTTTAGGTACCTGAAATTCTTGGTCTGGGCTTAAAGTTCAACCCAGTGCTGCCCATTTGCTTCACACAATGAGACAAAAAGGACAGAGGGCAAAGCTGGTGTCTTCTGAAGCTGAATTCTCTTTATATTGGCTGATTCTTTTGGTTCAGATGGAAAACAGACTCACAGTATTATGGTGTCAGCACTCACTTGTCACATATCCCTCATGGGCCCAGAGGGAGAGCACAAGCAAACACCTGTTATGAGAACATCGAGCCATGGGGAAGCCCAAAGACACTCTGAGGGATTCAGTGTGATAGCTTTTAGATGAAGGGCTATCCTGCACCTGGAACCAAAGAAATAAATAATGAAAAACCCCATCTCCCCTTCTGCAGAGTCCTGACTACAGAGGCACAAAGCAGGGGCTGACCTGCTGGCCAGTGACCCGCCACATGGCACTGCCATCACTGACTCTGTGACTGTCCATTGGGTACAACACTATTCCTCCCAAGCCCCCAGTCACCCCACACAGTCCCAGACGGGATCTTCTCACTGCTGTCTGGAGTTCCACTTCACTGGCTACTGTAGAAAAATCACTCTTGCTGCAAATCCAACTCATTTTTCTTCTAAATTAGGCTGAACGTTACTTACATAGCTCCCTGCAGTGAAGAAAGCACTGACAGTGACAGCCTCTGATGCTCTGCAATGTTCAAGGCTTCAGGAGTTGCTACCAACCATCACTATCAGGCACAAATAATCCTGCTCTAAGCTCTGTCATGACAGAGCAAGCCTTTCCTGGGTGCGTGCAAGCAGCACAGATGTCTGGCATCAAAATCTGCTTCAGAGCATCCGCTGAATGCATTAAAAAGAAAACACAGAGCATTCAGCTGGAGCTCAGTTCATCCTCCCAGACCAAGATTTTAAGGAAAGGCCTCAAGTGACTATGCAAGTTGTAATAGGGAAGGATGAGAGAGTTGTTATCTGCCAGCAAATTGGCTGGATTTGGAGCATCCCCGATGCAAACAGAGTTAGGGCATAGATAGCAGCGTGCTTCACATCTTCAGCAACTCTAAAACCCATCAGCTCCTCCCAGCTCACTCATTTTGACCTTGTTGTCACACTAAGCACAGGGAGAGTCATGGAGACAACAGCTTGCAGAAGGAAGGAAACATTCTCAATGAAGATGAGCTCATTTCTAATAAGGAGTAAGCAGACACCCAGCTTAAAGCTTGAAGCATCCCTACTTTGCTAAAAATGAATCAAAAAGCAGTTACTTGGCTCCACTGACACCCGGTGACTTGCTAAATCACCCTAACTCAGTTTTAACTGTCTGGCAGCCCACATGCTAGTCCAGGATCCACATTCTTTGATTCTGCAGTGCTTTGGAAATTGGTACAGCTGTCCTGAAATATTCTTCAGGGCCACCTTGAACAGGCCTTGTCAGAGCCCATGAGAATGTGCAATGCAAAGTTCACTTTCACCTGTTTCATCATAGCAGGTTGCATTTCTGTGGAAGAAGACACAGAGTGGGGATAAAATCTTCTGCAAAACTGACTAACTACATCCATAAAATGGCTGGAGAAATAGCTTTTATAGTTAAGAGTAAATTCTTGGGAGGTTTTGCTGAAAAAAATGCTTACTTTTCCCCCCAACTATCAGAGTGTTCATATAAACCTATAGCCAGTTCAGGCTGTTTCTCCCTCTGGGAGATTTCAAGTGATTTGATTCAGCTTTCTAACATTGTTCAAGGTAGACTTCATCTCCCCTAGCACTCATCAAAGCTGCTAATAAGTACTTCAGAACTCATAAAGAGATGACCAAATCTTGGGCATTGGGGACTCTGGCTCATTTATCTTCCACAGGCAGAATCAGATCTGATTTTTTACACTGCCTGCTCAGATGCTAATGCAGTGCGTGGTCTCTGGCTCCTCATGGAAGCTTCCCTTACAATAACAGTCTGCTGTGAAAACATGAGGAAGGCAACACAGATTTCATATGGCTTCTACATTTAACTACACACAGATGGAGAACTGAGGGGGGGGAAGAAGAAAAGGGAAAAAAGTTTTACTTAGAATTCGGTTACTAGGAGTGGGGAAGATGAGATGTATTTCAGTCTGTTACAAACCAACAAAAGTTTTATGCACAAAACCTCCTAATTTGTATAATTAGGAATAGAGAAGTTGTGAAGACCAAGTTTCACATGCTCTGTGAAGATCTGTTGAGGTCTCAGGTTCTTGGTTAACATGGAACAGGTGGACCAATGCCATTTTCAATAAAATCTGAGTACTTCTCATTTGGATCTGATCCAGTGATTTACAGTGAACCTTTCCTTGTTTTACAACGAGAATCTAATTATTATGCTGCTCCTGATATAATGCAACAATTAGATTCAAGTCCAGATATCCAAGAGAAATTGTGCTGGTGGAGTGACATTTATGTGGTACTTGAAATATCTGCACATATTACGGACAATTTCATGGTTAACTAGTGAGAAGTGACACTTAACAGTCCTTTTTATCAAAACGACTGTTTTCATAAAAAAATGTTTCCCACTGAAGACAAAAATGTGCAAACCTACTCTGTAAGGATTATATTTAGAACTGCCTTCCCCCCCCCTTTTTGGGGGGGAATTTAAGCTCAGTTTCCCTTGATGTGACTTTTCAAACTGCTATTACTGCTGACTGTACTGTAATCTGGGTTTGACTGCAGTTCTAACAAATAACCATAGGTAATAACAATAATAATAGTGGTAATAATAATAATAATAGTAATAGTAATAATAGTCCCTCCACCTTTTAGACTGCAGTCTAAAAAATGTAACCTCTACCTGGTGTTTGTTTATATGGTAAATAGCCTCAGCTCTTTTCACCATGACATTCCAAACTGCAGGTATTCAGTTACTACTTAAGAGATGCTCTTTGTAAGAGTTCCAGGTTGATTGTGGTGTTTGCTGGATGCTGTAGGTGAATAGGTATAGGGATTCCCTGTTCCTCAAGGCCATGGGCGGAGTCCACTCTCTGGGAGCATGGATAACCTGGGAGTAAGAATACAAGGCTCTGTCTAGCAGCTTTCCCAATGCAATTAAAATCTACAGGCAGCACTGTTCTCTTCTTTCCCTGAGGAGCCTTGGGGGTCAGATCATGTCCTGCATGGTGCTGTGAGGTAGGGAGGAGAAGGGATGTTTTAGCTACTCTGAGAAACCCAAAAGAGCATTTAACTCCATCACACCCCCTAAATAGAAAAGACTATCTACCATCTCTTAGCACTAGAAATCTAAAAACCAGCCACCAAAGCTGCTTTTTCAACAGAAGATAAAGACATACCCCTTTGGAGGACAGGTCACCCTAAGCTCAGTGTCTGTGATGGGTGCTGGGTCATCCTCTGGGGACATGTGTCTCCTTCCCCTGATGCAGGCACAGCCCCCTGGCACGGTCAGCTCGTGCTAGCTGAGATGGATCCCACCCTCCCTGTCAGGTCTTCAGTTCATTGTTTTTATTATGACTTGAATTGACATATTTCATTACATACGATCACCCTCTGCCCCGTCGTACATTCATCACACGTGTCAGCTCTGCTTTTCCAATCTGCTGCTTGATTAGCCTTTGTTAGCAGAAATACCCCAATGGTGTACATGGAGCCGTGTACCTTTTGCTCGTGTTCTGGAGGACACCATTGCAAAGAGACTGCCAGGGCTTTTTCCCAGATAAAAATAGTCAGAGCAGGGCCCAAGGACACCCGAAGACCCAGCTCTGCTCCCAGCTCTGCTCCTGACCTGTGGTGGGGATATGGCTGAGCATCTTCTCACTTACCCTGGGTGCCTGCTGATTGTCTCCACACTTTCTTTCTGGAGTTAAGCAGCTCATCAGCTGTCACCTCACGCTGTGTGTTTGTGCCTATTATAGGGACTGACATTTTGGTACAGTCCTTTAGGGGGAAAAATCACTCTCAAGTTCCCTTTGGTGACAAAAATAATGCTATATGAGGGCAGTTGGCTGGAGGAATGACAGAATTAGAGGACTACTATTCTATATCCACTAGTCTTGGGAAAGATTATAGATGCCACCCAGGCTCTTGCAATGGGAAGCTAAGCAAGGGCAGTCAGCAGAACCCATTTACTAGGAGTAGGTCATCCTCAGCAAATATGATTAACTCCTTGGAGTGGAGGTGACGATGAGAGCTGACAGGGCTGAAGCAGCAGACATAATTGACTTGGACTTCCACAGGGCTTTTTTTTTTTTTTTTTTTTCCCCCATGCAATACTGCATAAAAGACTTAGGGTTAATAAGTCTGGCATTGATAGTGAAATTCTCAATTGGCTACAAAAAAGAATGACTTGGTAACCGAGGTTAGACAAGTTGGAAAGTGGTGATAAATGGATACAGATGGGGTAATGGTGAGAGGTGAGAAGTGGAGGGCCTCAGGGAGCAGAGGTGGGGGCTTGTTCATGCATCAGTGACCCACTGGAGAGGGGGATGGAGAGTGAAGTGTGCACGTTGTCAGAGGACACAGAACTGCAAGAGAAGAAGAGGGAGACCACGTGTGAGGAGACAGAGTTACAGACAGGCAGGTTTACAGACACTCATCCCTGCACAATGCAAATTGGAGAAAATGCGTAAGTGACTCAAAATGTAAAGAGGTGGGGAAAGGATAGATGGGATTTGTTTTTTCTGTAAAATGGTGATTAAGAATGGGGTGTGAGGTGATAACAGAAAAATCCCCCTCAGGTAGAAGGAGAGACAAGTTTTGGGGGTAGAGTGAAGCCATGACTTTGGGTGCTGTAGACTGAGTGTCGTTGCCTGTCCTCTGGACACTAGCACTATCAGTGCAAACCCAATTTCACTCAAAATTTCTCTCTTTTAATCTATGACCAACTTATCCATTAACTGATGCGTCCATTAACTGATCAACATTTTAATCTGTCTACCTATTACGTAGGCCTTGCCGCTTCAAAAGCCGAGAACCTCGAAGTTTTAAAGGTTTTCATCCTTGTATTCAGTCCTTTTGCATTAAGGAAGTATTATCTCCATTTTACTAAGATCAAAAAGCATAAAGATATTAAATTTAGTTACCAGCTGGCATAATTCTATCACAAATCCTGCAATACTTTGAGATTTTCTTTTCCATTTCTGACGGTCAAGGAAGTTTCATGATAATTAAATGTTTTTATTCTGTTAGTCCGTATGTATGCTCCAGAATCCAGACCTCTGAAGGACCTCTCCAACCAGCCAAGCGAACACAGGTAGCTTATGGTCTTTGCAATACTTTGCCTTCCTGTGCAAACAAAAGGTTGCTTACATGAATGTTTGCAGAAAGCAAGTAACACCGAGGCAAACACGTGGCCTCTCCTAGATAAATGCTTTTTGCAATATTTGCCCAGCTGCAGTGATTTTTCAACCAGCAGTTGGAAAAGTGACCTCTGATTTGACCTTAAGAGACAGGTTCTCAAGCCACCCGCTGCAGCAAACTCTGCTTCTCAGCAGAGTAAGGTGATCTGACACACACCAATGTTACAGATTTTACAGTGAAGAGCCTCTCTGCACTGGGAACAAGAGCTAAAAACTGAGATCTCTAAAAATGCAAACATTTAATCCTGGACTCAGTCAAAGCAAAACTCCCAGTAACTTAGCAAGGACAGAAGTAAAATGTACTTGGTCGTTGCCAAAGTGAGTTGCTGAGTTATTTGCACTGATGGAGGAGATTTTCTGAAGCACCAAGATCTATCCTACTTCTCCCATCCAACCCACCAGCGGAAAAACCCCCATCTACTCCAGCAGAGCAGATATGACATAAAAGTTCCATAACCCAGGAGTTTCAAGTCTAACAGAAGATAAAATCAACAAATGAATTACTGTTCATATTAAAGTGAAAAGCAGAATAAATTGGGAGTGACAGTGGTAAGGACCAGATTAGCATGCATACCACTAAGACTATGCTTTACTGGGGCAAACGTGTTCCTTACTGTAAATAACTAACAGCATTAAAAATATCCAGCTCTAAGCAAACACTGCTTAAAATAGTCCAAATCCCCGAGTTCAGCAAAGCCCTTGAAGCTCCTATTGAACACTTAGCACACCATGCTAATGGGACACAAGCATTTGTTCTGGAAAATCCTTTAACTGGGGCCACCGTGCCAAACTGTGATGCCTCTGTGCCACTCCTTGCTTGGAATTAGGATGAGATTGGGTGGATGAAAGAAATAAGCATATTGCTTTCCTCAGTCTTGCTTTCCTTAAAAGCAGAAGCCATTTCACCTATGTCATGTCTAACCTGTAATTACCCCTTGTCTGTTTTGGAGTTGTGCATTTGAGTGCTCTGTTCTGCTCTTTTTCACAACAGTCTTCTGCTTGTGATCATGGTTATTTAAAGAGAAAGATTTAAGGAGAAAGGGAAAGGATTTTTTTTTTTCTGTGCGTTTGGAAATGAGAAAAAAATTCTTCCTTCCCCCCCTCTTTTTTTTAATGCTTCCCATGCTAAAAAGCCCCCCTGAACTCTCATTTTATGGACACACAAAAAGCATAATTTTCTTTGTGTAACTTGACACATCCCAGCGGCAGCACAGTGCTTGATTATTTGATGAGACAGCGCTGTGGATCACATGCACAATGGCCCCCGAGAAAATTACACCCTCCCAGGCTTCAGTGAGAACCTCTTTGATGACAAAAGGGTTATTATTATGAGCATTATGCAGACACTCAGGTCAAGCTCTTACTAATTTCAGGGGGGTTTTCTTTATCATTTCTTGACTGTTTGGGCTGTACATATGCAAAGGAAACTTCCAGTCCGAAGAGCATAGACTGGATTTAGAAAATTGTTAAAAGCATTTATTTTACTCTAAACATGAGGAACAACAGTTGAATTAATGGGATCACTCACGTACTGTGCACTAAGGGTGCACTTTCAGTTTTATTAACTGCACTTCATGAAGTTTAAAAGATAGATAGATATAATTGTAAGTCTGCCGAAATCATACTCTTTCTCCTCTCTGTCAGAGCAATAGCCTTCATTAACTCAGCATTCTGCAGCCTGGCTAACTAGGGCAGGACTTGCAGTAACTAGTATAGCAAGTTGAATTATTCATTATGAACTTTTTCTTATGGAGGAATGTATCTTCTTGTTTTTTCTACTCAGAGATTTTACATGACCATATAATGGGTTTTTTTGGTCTTTTTTTTAGTGATTTCTCCTTTCTTGAGGAAAATGGTGCAAACAAATTATGCACAGCTGGTCATGACATGATCACAGCAGGACTTTGCTCAAGAGCTCTCCACTGAACCGTGTGACTGGTCACCAAAGTTATATGATTTCTCTATTTATTAGACTGAATGAACAAAACACGAAACAGAGACAATTTTAATGCTAAGAATTCCTCTGATTTGCTCTTCAAAAGGAACTTTTGTACTTTCAAGATTTCCCAACTTACTCAAAATGTTCTTGCTTATCCCCAATATTTTGCCTGTTTCCACTTCCAATGGCATAGTGTTCCTTTGGTCTTAACAGCCCATTCCTAGCAAAAACTTTCTGAGACTCACTGCCAGGCTTAATAAGGCTCCCAGTGGGAAGAAATTGAGATCAACAAGGGATATCTCTGTGCTTATTATCATGTTGAATCTAAATGGTGTCATTCCTCAGAATTCATTAGTTTAACAACATTCCCAAAATATACCTGGCAAGTTGTAAATGTATCCTTTCGGTTATATTACTTGAAAGTTATAGATTTTCTTTCCTTTGTGTATACTTTTACTGAAAACTCACTCAACTTACGGATTGCCATGAAAGTTTATTCCTTATTGGAATTAGCACAAGAAGCACTGGGAATATTGTTAGCAATATGCTTTTGATTAGCAGATCATATTTTGAATGTTGTTAACAGGGGATTTTTAAGCGCAAGACTTCTTCTTGTAGAGGGTCCCATTCTGAAATTGCTGCATCAGCAGTCCCTGCAGGAGAGCACAATGCAGCAGAACAAAGAGGGTAACTCTGTCCATCAGCATTTTGCAGAGCAGAAAACTTGGGCAAAAGAAGCCCAGATTACGAGAAAAGAGGCACAATAATCAGTTCAGTCACTCACAGAATGTGTGATCTTGGAAGACCCGCAGGTACAAATATAACAAGAGGAACTGTTGAAAGTTGCTCTTTACCTGCAGAACCCCAAATTTCCATAACCATCCCTCTCAATCTAACACGAGTGAACAAAGCCTGATGCTCGTGGTAGCCACATATCACACAAGACAGGGCAGAAGTTTAACCACAGTCCTTCTGGAACAAGGAACAAGTCCCTTCTGGCACCAGGGCACAGCCAACAGGTATTCTGGGACAAGAAGAAACACTACATTCAGTACGAGGAGGGAAATAACCCCTCAGACCCCTGCGTGCTACAGGCCAGGTCTCAGAGAAGCTGAGAGACCTCAGCACTGGATGGAGCTCGCTCCAGCCTTAAACAAGAAAAGAGTCATAGCACAGAGTCCTTCCACGAGCCTCTCTGGAAAGATGAGCTATGACAGAGAAGA
Source organism: Anabacerthia variegaticeps (assembly GCA_035583185.1). Classification (NCBI taxonomy): domain Eukaryota; kingdom Metazoa; phylum Chordata; class Aves; order Passeriformes; family Furnariidae; genus Anabacerthia; species Anabacerthia variegaticeps. The sequence continues at coordinate 4,599,889 of JAWWEW010000051.1, read as the reverse complement.
CAGAGTACACATTTGTTTCCAGCTGTGTCTTGACTAAAGATGTCTCTCAGGAAAGGTATTAGCCTGTCCAAGAAAATCAGTGGTGTGTGCTAAGCTCACCGCAGCCTGACACCTGCAAGAAACATCGCAAGGAAGATAACGGCGAGCATTTGGCAACCAAGGATTTTCTTGAGCCAGCATGTCTGTTATTTGTAATTCATAGGCTTGGCAGAATGATCTGGGATTTTTCAGTGGTTTTCTCTCTACCCACAAAATAGATCTCATTTTAAAAGAGGCATTTTTCTGATACGTTTTAAACTTTGATATTATGGTCAGAAAGGGCGAAATCCCCAAAGATATATGAGTGGTTGAGGTACAACATCCTGAGTCTGAGAGATATAGAAATATCTTGGATATTCTCTCCCGTCATTCTGGGACAGTCATTTCATTCTGGTTATCTGCACAATCCTGCAAAACAGCACAGATGTTTTGTAACAGCAACGCTCAGTGAACTTGCACAATCTCTCTCCCAGTCACCTTTCTATTCAGAAGCTGAGTATTTGTTTTCCTCTCCAGTGCTCTGCTTGGGCAGCAGGTTAATCCTGGCCATACAAAATGGTGCCTGATAGAGCAATATAAAATAAACAATCTGCAACAGATCCTGAACTGTGTTCCAGCAACTGCAGAAGCACAGGGGGCATGAAGACTGCTTAGGTGAAGAAGGGGGCTCATTTGGCATTAAAGCACTGCATTCCAACCTGATGGTACAGCCGGAAGGAAGAGATTGGAAGGTCATAAGAAATGAAGAGGTTAATGGGGAAAGAAAGTTGGATGTGTATGCTGACTTGCTGTCACAGTACATGGACATGCAGTAGGGAAAGGGATAATCCAACAAGTGGGGCCGGGCTATACCACACCCTTTAGGATGCTGAAAGACTGAATTTTTTCATCACAGTTAGAGGTGAGTGTGAACAATGAAAAGTGCTACTTGTTTTCTTTCCTTTCCCAGTATAAAACCCGAGATTTTGCAAGCCAAGCAGTGCTGAGTTATTCAAGATGTGGAGCTGAATTAAAATATTCAGGAAAGACTAGGTAGTATCTCATGTGAGATTGGAAATAGCCCTCAGGACTTTGAAACTTTAGTTCACCATGACTGTCATTGCATAAAATTTAGTAGACAGCAAAGGACAAAGTGTTAGTATAAAGTGACATTTGCAAAGTGAACACATCTACTGCCAGGTGGGGCACTGGGTGAATGAACAAAGATGCCAGAAGATGTGTTTTCCTTGTCCATTATGAAGTTGTGTTGTTCAGTAGCTGTGCCAGGATAGTGCTGCGCCTTTTCTTCCCCAAGAAAACTGCCCTTGTCTCATACCTGGTGTTTGTAGGGGTAGAAATGTCATGCCATAAAGATACTAAATGCAAAGGTTTTCAGTGATCCCAAACATTCTGAGGGACCAAGCTCGTGTACGCTTTTTTGACAGCACTCTTTAACTATTTGAAACCCTCTGATCTTCCAACTCCAGGGTGAAAATCAGTGCTGTGGCAGGAGAAGCATGTAAAAACAGGGCCAGGGTTAGGCAGGCCAGGTATTGTTTACAGCTGTGTAAAATCAGAAAGAAAAACCAGTTCTTCACTGCAGTGCTTGTCATATAAGCAGGTAAAATACAAACATCCTGAAAAAACACATGCACAGAGAGGCCAGGGCTGCCCCTGCTCGTGGGAGAACTGTAACTCATCTCTTCAGGAAAAGCATCCACATGCTCTGCATTTGTACAGTTGTGTCAGCAGAGACTTGTAGGGGATTTTTTTGCCTTCAGTTTTCATAAACTTTATTCTTCAGGGTCTTTTTTTTTCTCCAAGACTGGAGAAAACTGCATGAAAAATTCTGAGACAAACACTAGCTGCTGTTAGTCTGGCAAAACATTTATTGAATGATACCAAATGCCACTAAATTAAGACTGCTCCTTTGCAGCTCCATTCAAAGTGTAATATTTTTGTTACCTCATAAGCAAAGCTGACAAAGCCACTTTGTCTTCTTCAGAAACAAAAGGACATTTTGAAGTAAACCCCACTGAAACAAACTTGGTTATATTTCATTAAAATTGGCAAGGGCAAGAATGTTCATGTTTTAGCTGCTGCTCTCCAAAGAGCATCAAAGGACTTCACAAAGCAGATTCTCCAGCACTTCCTCATCCGAGCAGTCCTGCTGGACTCTTGGAAGTCTCTGCCTCTCCTTTCATGAGCAAGGTTGGCTTCATCAAGACCTAATGACCAAGCCCTGGGAGACGCTGAATACCTGCAGCCCTGTGTCTCTGCTAGATCTCATTTTGCCTTTCAACAGCGCTGAGACAAAGGGAATGCCCCATTACACAGATGGATAAACTGAGTCATCAGGCTTTTAACATGACTTGCCCAAATACTTGAAGCATTGGCTAAATCTCAGGCACTTCGTCCAAGCAATTAATCTCCTCGTGGAGAGCGGGTCTGGTGAAATTACTAAGAAGAGAAAGATGTGGCACTGAGTAAATGACTATGTGCGCATGGTGTATTTTGACTGAACTGTAGATTAGATCTACTTAAACTCACTTCAAAATGAGCTAATTCAGTTATTAGGGGCAGATTGGCTGGTCTAGTCTGCTGGGCTGAGCTGTGAGGGCCAGCTGAAAGGCCTGGATCTTCTGGTGGATGCAGGGATGCATCCCTACCCTCCCTCCTCTAACCACCAAACCCTCTGCTGCCCGCTACAAATTAGTCTATAACTGAGGAAGAGTTCCCACATCAGATGCAGCCTGATAGCACGGGGAGAGTAGGAGCAGCCCTAACCTGGAAAGACCTGTTCTCTAGTCAAAGACTGTCTCCATATTTGCAGCGGGGCAGGGCTCCTCCCAAAAAACCACAGCCCTTTGCCAGCCACCAGGAAGATGCAAACATGGCTTTGAGGCAGTGGACAGAGACATCTTCATTCTGTTCTCAGGATGGGCCCCTCCAGCCTCCCGTCCACCTTCCCATCCCTTCTGCCTTGCAGCTCAGCCCCATGTCTTGGCAGCCCTCTGGAAAATCCGAACGATGTGGTGAACGCCTGCGTAAATCTGGTTAGCTTAATTACTTCTGGGAGATTGATATCTCTGGCTGTGGAGCCACATTAGTAATCGTGATGTCAGCCCCTCCTGCGGCACACGCAGGTCGGGGCAGGAGGATGGAGAAGGGCTGCAGGACAAGGCACAGCCTCTGCCTCCTGTCAGGGGGCAGGAACTGGCTTGGAAATTCAGATTTCAAGGCACGGAACTGGACTTCTCTGTCTCATTTAACACTTTAAGGAGTTGAAGGGGGAATTGGAAATATGTCATGATCCTCCTTTAGCACGATTTACAAAATTATTCCATTGCCATGATTCCAAAAGCTCCTGCTGGCTCTCAGCACAGTGGAGGGCCTCAAACAGCAAACAAGACATGGTGCTTATTCAGGCCTCAAGAAACCTTGGGCAGGAGTCCAGGAGTCCAGGCTGAGTTGGGTCTTTCTTTGCCTCAGTTCCAGCAGGTCCATCAAATGGCACATGAATCTACAGCACCTACCTGAATGTAGCTTTGCCTTCGCCCTTTTTGGGGGCTGTGTCATCTCTGAGCCAGCATTAGGCACTCTGCTCCCTCCCAGTCCTTGGGCAGAAAACACAGCAAAGCCAGGCACTCCTTTGTCACCACACAAACTTCTGCAATGCCTTGTAGATAACCCCTCTCTTTCCATCTGCTCCTGTACAACCATTTCACTCCAAAGAAACCTTCTAATTCTCTGTGCTGAGGAAATGAGTTCCCACTGTTTTTCACAGGAGTTAGGTACTAAGGATATCTGCAGGTCTGAGAGTATGTCTCTGGGCTCCAGGGGCTGGTGCATAAAGAAAAAGAATTTCCTGTAGAATCTTAAACCCAAATCATATTTCATTCAAAGCAGCTAATTTGCCTTGTATAATCCAAGTTCTGGAGCAGCCCTTATAAATGAAAGCGATACCCTTCTGCTATTCTGAACAGAAGCATTTTCTTCTTATTTCTTTCTATGTCCAAAGATTTTCTGGCACCCATATAAAGGTTAAATCCAGCCTGAAAGCATATGCCTTTCCTCTTTGAGTTTGATTAACTATGGCTGGAATGATACTGTGAACTGGAAGCTCTGGCGGCTGGAGTGGTATCAGACAGACAGACGAGCAGGGGGAGAAATGAGTCTTTTTAAGTTTTTGAAGCAGTACTGAATGAGGTCTAAATTGCACCAAATAATGTGCTTAAATAAACTGCTAGCAAAGGAAACAGCTGTCAGAATATTATACTTCTGTGGATCCAAGTATATACCCTACAGTTACGGAACAGAAAATTACCAAATGAAGATTTAAAGTGACAAGATCTGTGTGTGGCAGCAACAGCAGGTAAAACACAAGAGTCATTTAAGCTGCTTTAAATTTAACTGTCCCACGTATTGAGTATTGAAATTTTTTAGCAGCTGCCTCTTGAGTTTTCCCCTCTACGCTTTGTTAACACAGCAAGTTTCAGACCACATCTAATGGTTTAAAGCAACACTTTCAAACAGTATTTCCTGCTCTAATAAAGCCTGTCTTGGATTTACTCTCAGAAGATGAACTGCTTAAAAAGACACCTGAAATAAACAAGGCATGAAAACAAATGTATTATTTTCTGAGCCCCTCTCCCCATTCCTTCTCCACACACAACTTTAAGATGCTCTATCAGCCCTGAAAAAGGAAAGCTGGACCCACAACCTGTGTGACTTTTGCAGATATTCTTGCACCAATGGCTTGATGTAACAGCCCCCTGAGTAACTGGCAACTTTCAGTGGGTGGCAATTGCCTCCAAATATTTCATGTCAGGGCTGTTTTGTGTGTACAGTTATACAGCTTAGAGATCCCTCATGCTTTTCTGGAGAGAGGATGAGCAGGGGCATCACTGCATCACTGCTGTGTTCCTTTGCACATCCTCTCTGCCGCTTTGAAATCACTTTGCAAGCAAGACAGTGGCACAAGCCCTTTGCAGGACAGTTTTTCAGCCTCACCACCCGCCTTGTGATGTTTCCCAGCACAGGCAGGAATAATGTTTGAGGGTGCAGCAAAACTTGCATTGGCAAGGTACAATCCTTTTGACCTCAGTGACGAAGATGAGAAGGCCTCCATCCTTTGGAGTTTCAGACATGCCAGTCAATTTTAAGCATCTCCCCAGAGCCTGTGTTCACAGGAGGAGTTCAGGGTCCCTGGATGCTCTGCTGGGTTCACAGAGTACCTCAGTGAAGTGCCCCAAGACAGGAAGCCCAGATCTGCATCTGAGCCCCCAGTTTAACCACAGCAGCCTCCCAGTGCTCCATCCCTCTCTCACAGAACTCAGGAAACATTCGGTCAGTGCTACACAGTTTAATTCACAGTGAGATCACCAAAGAAATGCAAATAGAAGAGCCCAAAACATTTAGATGAGCTAAAATATATTCTTAAACATTTGACAGAGTGAGGGCTTGTGATTCTTTGAGTAGAGACATGCAAATCTGTGAGCACCAGCTCTGTAGGTACTGGGGTTGGTCTGAGAGGGTGAAAAAAGGGCTCAGGTTTTTAATAAGCTAAGAACATGAGGGAGCCTGCCCAGTCAGGCTGTGAGATGAAACACTCAATCTGATCCATCCCTATGGTATTGTGATGGCTGTATTTTTGGAAACTTCACTTTTTTACATTTCTATTTTCTCATGGCTCTGCCTCTGGACCTTGTTAATCTCCATAGTATTTGCAAGTGAACAATTGCCCTAATTCCATCTGGCTGGAGTACAAAAAAAAAAAAAGACTCTTTTTTTTAAAAAAAAAGAGAAGGTTACTCTTTTGGTTCTTCTTCTCTTTCCTTCCTTATTCTGGAAGTTCCTGGTGATTTAACACTTAGCTACTTCTTAATGATATTTACAGTTAAGCTGGTTGGTACAACTGGAGAAAGGGGATGATTACTAGCTGGGTTTATGGGAGTGCTCTGCAGCCAGGCTGCTACTGCTGCATTGACCTTGTTTCACAAAGGATGATCTTTAACCTGAAACTGAAACCCAAAGATGTGGACTTAGACCTTGCTCCTCCCTATCCCAAGCTCTCCTGTGTCTGATGGACTGGCTCATTCTACTTAACAATGGATGTACGAAAAGCTTCCCTTTCAGGAGCCAAAAATTAGGAGGTGCCAGTGGATGTAAATTAGAAATGAAGACAGTGATAGAAAAAGCTTGTTTTTTGTGATCACTCATCCTTTATGGAAGCCAAAGGGCTGCTGCTGGAGGGATACAGTGGTCTACAGTTGAATAACACTCTTGAATCAGAAGCTGCATGAGTTACTTCTGAGAGAGTTCAGAAAGTATTGGAGGAGAAAGTAGTTTTCTGATCTGAATGCATTTCTAAAGTCATCAAAACAGGGCCCTCACATTCATCTCTTCTAAAATAAAATATGCCATGCTCCAACCCTGAAAAAGAATTGAAGAGAACATGAGGTACCCAAAGCACTCAGCACTTGAGTTTTCAGCTGGAATCAGCACCTCTGACTTGTCTCATCTAAGCCAATTTCGCCAGGATTTTTAATGTCTAGAGCTCACCCTTGTCAAAGGCCTTTTGCAATGTTTGTTTATCAGGTTTGGAGTTTGTTTTCTCTCTCATTCAGAAAAGCTACCCTCATTCATGTTTCTCATATCCATAGACAACACCATTTCATTCCTACTCCTTTTTGTACCTCAGCACCGGGGACCACAGAGCAGCGTCTGACCCTCTGCTGCACCTGGGAGCTGGTGTCTTTGCCCTGCTGCTACAGCTGAAAAACTCCTGTTTGCAGTACAAACCATTATTTGAACCCAGCTTATTGTCTGGAGACTATTTTCGCTCTGGCTCAGGAAGCAAAATGTAGCATTTGTGAGAAAAGGTCTCCAGAACAGCAGCTGAAACCTGCGCATATCCACGGCGGAGAAATTCAGCTTGCAGGTCCTGTAGCCTCCACGCTGTCCAGCTCCACAGACTTATGAAATGAATCCTGATTTACAGGCAGGTAATTAGGAGCAGATCTGCTGAGCAAGAAGGCAGCGTTTCTGCAGCTCCCCTCTGCCAGCTGGATCACAAGTCGGAGCACGGCGCTGGCACCGGGGCTGAGCCAGCCCTGGCAGCTCCTCCGCTCCCACAGCCCCCGGAGTGGGGCTGAGCTGCCCTTCTCTGCTTGGCTTTGGGGTTCTCCACCTCCCTTCAGCTGAAGAACTCTTCTGCCACCAGCTCGGGGCTTGTTGAAGGGTTTTTTGCATTCTTTTTTTGTTTTGTTTTTTTTTTGGTATGGAGTGATTGTAAATGTGATAAATCTTAAGACACGGCTTTGCTGAAGGGCTGACATACAGGATGCTTTCCTAATTCTTTCAAGCCTACATTAATCCTTATTAATACCATTAGCACAGCGTATGAGCTGAGGAAAGAGCATGGAATGAATACATTTTGATTTGTCACGCAACTACCTGTTCCACATTCCCACAAATCAAGCAGGAGTGGACATCCTTGGGCAGAGTGTTTTAAAGCAGGCACCTCTGCCCTGTGGCCCACATGTTCCTAAGGCATTTTTAAATAAGCTGAGTCAGTCGCTGATTTTCTGATAGCTCTGGTAGAGAAGTTAACTAAACCCCTCCTTCCCATGGTACTACTTTAGAGCAATTAAACTTGACCTCAGGTTCAGTAACCAGTCTCAGCTTAGCTCCCTCTGCAATTCCTAAATGACCGTGAAGGTACCCTGTGCTTTTCCCTGCTCCTGGTGATATCCACGAGCACGGGCTGAGGTCTGATCAGCTGGGCCGAGTCTGAGTGTTTGGGAGGCTTTGGAGCCTTCCTTCATGAAGACTGAAAGGTGGGGAAATTAACTGGGAGAGGGGAGATTATAGTGGTTTTCACGTTCAGGTCCCAGTTTAGGTCTCTGCAGGTTGTAAGCTGTTGAAACCTGCATTTCCCCGTCAGCAAAGCATTTCAGCACGTGCACAATTTTATTTAGCTGATTAACACTGCTGACTATGGGACTTACAAAGGTGCAGCTCCACACTGGGGATGTGCCAGGAGCTCTGTTAAAAAACCTGCTCCATGTGTGTGAGCTGAAAGGTGTGAGGGGCAGAAAGCTCCTTGCTTTAAATGATGATGTACAATGTCAGAGTTTGCACTTCATATTTCAGAAAAAAAGCAGCTATCTGTCCTGGACAGTCTTTAAATCCTTTGGTGCCCAGTCATGCACAGCCACACAGAACAGTTCTTGGCTCTGTTTGTTCATGGTTTTTAGTGATCTGGGCTGTGTCATGTCCAGGGAGCCAGAAAGTTGCATTGCCAAACCTATCGCAGCTACTGACTATTCTGTGCAGTTCATTTGCTTCTTTTACTTGCTGAAAATGATAATCACTTTCTGGATCCCACACACTCAGACTCACATTGATAGGAATTTGGAAAATACTTTATTAAATGATTTATTCCAGCTTTATCCATTTCCTAATAATGCAATGAATTATTGATGGCCACTAGGAAAAAGTAAAAGAAGCAGAGTAGTATTTCAACAGAGGCAGTTATTCAAAAAAGAGAAGTGGAAGGAAAGTGTTTTCCACGCCATCAGATTTTGTGCTTTGAAATATTTTCCTATCCTAAACTAGGACGACAATATAAAAACAACTCTCTTCAGGCACTTTTACAAACAGAAGACTGCCCTAATGCAAGATCTGGCCAAGGAACATGTAAAATCTTCTACTGAAAAGGAAAGGCAATTTTGAAAATGCAAAGGATCACTTTGGAAGAGTACTGAGAATCTTTTCATTTAAAAATTAAGGCAGAATGGAGGTTTTGGCAATTAAAGCAAATCCTTGTGGAACACCTAAAAATGAAAAAAATTAAACTGAAATTCACCCTTTCACTCTGACAAGTTTGATTCCAATCAATCAAGCTCTCCTGTGCCAAGTATAACGAGACTTCATTTTTGACTCCTCTTCCAAGGGCCACTCTGCGAGAAGATAGGAAGGGAGCCAGCAAGCCAAACTCTACCTCTTCTTGGGGAAGGAAAACAAGAAACAGTTGTTGAACAATTGTTACACTGATTGTTAAAGGCTCTGCTGATACTCACAGTTGGCAGAATATGGGGGTAGAGATGAGACCAGACTTTTACAACTTGGTAAAACCAAAGAAAAGCAGTAGACTCTGTGTTAGAGTTCTGGTGACATGGCTGTACGTGGTTGTTGAGAAAAGGAGTTGTTACTGGTCATTTGGGAACCAAACACGCAAGGCTGAGGAACGAGAGTTACACAGACAAGAATAAAATGTGGAAATCATGGAAACTGTGAAAATCCAAGGCCCAGGCTTAAGCCTGGCTGGGCTCAGCAGAGCTTTGTGCACATTCATGGTGCAGAATCATGTGGTCTTGTAAGTGAAGCACTTGCTGCAGTCCCATCTCTGGGCAGCTCGTGGTCTTTGAGCCATACCCTCAGCTGTCTTTCTGATGAATCTACAGGACTTACGTATGTAGTGAAGGAAAATCTTTTTTCTTTTTTTAGGAAATTGGTCACATTCTCCGTATCTTTGGGTCTAGCAATTTCCTCCAGCTCTAGGACCAACTTCTGCCCCATTTCTCCCTATACCCCCAAATAAAAATGCCTGTGCAGAGGATGACTCAACAGAAAAACAAAATAACTCCACAGAGGAGGACTCTAAAAATATGTTCAATTACCCACAACACAATGACAGCAGTTGATTCAATTTGAGCATTATGATTTCATTATTTCTCTCTCTGTCAGTGGGATGTGTACTGCGAACAACAGTCCCTGCGGTTTTTTGACAAAGTAGGAAATTCACAATTGGAAAGAAGAAAGGTAATGAAACCCCGAAGATGTCTCCTTCCTCTCTTTTAAAGGACTGGTAATGAAAAGGAAAGTGGTTATAGTCAGAGCTGCCAGGCTATCAGATGGAATGAGATTTGAAGGGAAAAAAAATTAATGGCATGCTAAATATGTTGTTGAAATGCACTGGGAATAGCTTCACGTTAAGAGGAAAACAGCTTAAAATCATGTAAAACGGAGGTCAGGCGTGAGAAGGAATGTGTCTGCAGAGAATTGTGTGCATGCTAAAAGCTGCCCAGAAATTCTAAATACACACACATCGAGAACTGCACAATAATCTGGTCAAACAAGGTTTTCAGAGGGGCAATTATCTGCATCCGCAGCTATTTTGGGGTGCACTTCATCACTGCACACTTTTTTGCTTATCACAGTCTTGCATTTTATAACATAAATATGAGGATGTGGGTCACTACAATTTTTTGCAGAAAAGCAAGAACATAATAAGAATAGTCTTGAATTTCCCTGTTAAAAAATATTGAATGCTTTCATCAGTTTCAATTGTAGTGGCCAATTTCCTTTTACCTCTGTTCTCTGAGGGGAATAAGGTTTACACACCCACGGTTTGGGCATGTGCATAAGCACACCAAACTTTTGAAACTGTTGGCTAATTTTCATTGTATTTAGCAAAGGCACAATTCTCAAAGTTATGAAGGTCCTGAAAGTTTTCAGAGGAGAGGGAAAGGCTGATGCTTTAGTGCAGAATCCACATGGGACATCAGCTTGGAGACAGGAGCACATAAAATTAAATCAGTCCCCCAAAGTTCATGAAATTACTTGCTTGACCACTGAAGTAAGATGTACCAATCAAACTAACCCTTACTCAGTCCTTGAAAGAATAAAATTACAAATGTCCCAAAACCTCCCACTGAAGTCCCTTTTACGTTTCTGAATGATGCAGGTTCTCACTGTATAGTGAACCAAATGAAGGTAAGTAAAAGGACATTCGGGGGAAGAACAACTGAAGAAGTGGTCCAGGGCTAGAGAAATCCCACTTGCACCCCCATGAATGTGTGTTCAGTGATGAAGGCAGAGACTAAAGAGTAGAGACAAGTTGTAGGTGTAAACTTTCAATCAGCTGGAGAAAGAGCCTCAGCAGTTTTGCTCTAGGAGAAACTTCTGTCTCTGCAGAAATAGAGAAGAACTACTGGAATCCATCAGTCCCAAGAAAATGGCATTGTGAAATCACAGCCTCTGAGAATTTGACTTCCAGGAACGGGGAAATAAAAGAACAGCTGATGAAAGAACCAGGAATGGCATTTTATTTTCTAAACTACGGGAAGGAAATCTGATGTAAAAAAACGTTTTGCATGAATTTGATCCCAGTGTCATCAGAATCCAAGGGCTGAAGGGCCACTAGATGATTTCACAGAGTATTCTGATGGCCTCCTATTTGAGGGAAGAAAATTAAAGAAACTTTTAAGGCATTGCATGAGAAGTTCCAGAGTGACATTATACAAAAAAAAAAAAAGACTTTCCACTTGAAGAACTGCGTCCATCTTTGGAATTTCTTATTTACTTGGCGGGTTAATAAAGTGAAGAGCTATAAAATTTTTATTTAAGGGACGGTTTTTAGTAAAGAAGGTTCTGTGCAACCTGCAGCCTGCCTAGCTCAGAAATCTACTTTTCTTAATATAAAGGGTTAATGCACTGGGCTCTACACAGTGTTGTAAAGTATTCTGGCCAGCTGGAGTGCTTACTGCATAGTCTATAGCCTCAGACAAGTCAGTTCTCTTTAAATTGTATTTACATGGATTTTCTTTCTGGTTTTCTATTTGTTACACTGTGTTAAATAAATCTGGCTTTATTCAAGATAATTTGGATTTATTGATTATTACTGGGGACAATTACTCTGAGTGATGTCCCAGGGGAAGAAAATGAACCTCTGGTGAGGGGCACGGCAGAGAAGGAACTGTCACATGCGGTTAAAGGCACAGGAGCTCTCTCAGAGAGAAATAATCGGGATATTCTGGCTGTGCTCACTGCACAGGCCACTTAACTGCTGATTAAAATATACACCATGGACTCAGCAACTTGTGAGGGATTTTTCCTTTCTGTATCACTGCATTAGAGACCTTCTGGAGTCACCCCTGCGTCAGTCCCGCTGTGTGTTCCAATCCACCACCGAGGCCCAACCACCACGTCCCCAGGTGTTTAATGCCAAAAACTGAAGCAACTTTAGAATGTCTAGCTAAATACACGTCTAGGTTAAGTCTTGATGGCCTCTGGATGTCTGATATGATGGGGAAATACCAAATCTTACGCCCTTTTATGTCTCAATGTGACATACTGCCTATCATCGCATTTTATATAGAAAAGGCAAATAGGGTTAAGGAGAAGAATGTCTTAATATTGTTTGAACTTACACTTCTTTAAAAGTCAATGATAAAATTCCCTTTGTCACAGAGACAGTAACCATGCTACAAAAACAAACAACAAAGCAATGCAGACCCAGTCCTCCAGAGTCTCAGCTCTAGATTTAAAAAGTTCATTCAGTTGCGGTTTGTTTCTATTTACATTATATTTGTTGTAGTTATAGATGTGGTTTGTACCAGGTATGTCATTCCTGCCCTGTGTTTGCCTCAGGTCTGTAGAGCCAGTGCCCCTGAGAGCAGAGAGGAGCACATGGATATCTCAGCCACGTCCCTGGGTGGGACAAATGAAACATCCCAGTGGTGCTACTCTGTGCTCCTGTTAATGTGATGTGCCATCACCTCTACAGGACTCCCAGGCACAAACTGGATGGGGCCACTTTGGTGTTTCTACACACTTCTTATGGATTTTATCCTTTTTTGTTTGCTGAAGAAAAAAATAGTGGAAAGAAAAAGGATTCTGGGAGAGGCAGCATCCCCTTTCCAGGGCGTGATGGATAGAAAGAGATGCTGCTATTCAGAAAATTGAGATGGGAATAAGAGGAGGTTTTCATTCATCTTTGATCAGCCCATTATAAATTTCTCACTTGCTTAAGTCCTGCAAGCAAATAGCAGGGATCTAAAAAGGCATCAGATAAATGCCCTGCATGTGATGACATGTCTTGGCACTGGCACAGCTGCCCAGGGAGAGAGAAAATGGGGGTGGGGAGCAGATAGGGATTATTTTAGCATTTTCTGTCTTAGGGTTGAATATTTGTGCATGTCCCTGCTCACTTGCCTCTAGCAGAGGTGGACAGGGAGAGAGATCATGAAGATTTACAGCTGTTTGAAGATGAAAAAAAATCAGGGCAAAGGCAGAGAAGCCCTTGCTGTTCACACACTCCTGGGGACTATTTTTTCCCCTTTGTTTTGATTCTTTACTTAAGAGTTCATCAATGTTTAAATACACAGAGAGCCCTTTCTCATAGGACAACAGCGGCCATGGAGAAAAAGAGGGAAAAAGCACTTTTATTTTAGATGTTCTCTCCAAGCAGTGTATAAGATTTACACTGAGCCACTAGCTGGATCATTGAAAGTGCTTCATTTAAGCTGTGCTCAAAACCACACAGACTTTAGCATGTCCTTGTGTCTCAGGGCAAGGACACTCAGGAATTCAGAGGCCTAATAATACAAATACAAAATTCGGTGAAACCTTCGGTAAAACCTGAATTTTGGTAGCCACTAAGGTCACACACAACCTACTAATCTTAGGACATGAGGAAAGCTCATTGTTCTCTGATGAAACAGCAGAGCTTTATGAAGCACTCACTTATCTACTTTTATTTACTTTATTACTTATTCCCAACCATTTATCTCAGTTACTTACATTACATTGACCCTGGTAGCATCAAAATGCTTCATAGTCTTTAAAGTATTTCTCCTGACTTTTCCTTACCATTAATAGATTGCTTTTGTCATGCAAATAAAGTACTTTTCTGCCCTTGATAAGATGAGGGACTTGAAGCCCTGATTTGAATACCCACACAGTGTGGCCAGACTGGGGGTGAGCAGCCCAAGTTCACCTACACTGGGGTGAATATCTCGCTTCCACTTCATTTACACCTCGCTGCAAATCTGCACTTGGCAATGCAGATTCACAAAGCAGGTGTGCTCCAGGACATTAGGACATCTAATTCCAACTGAAAGCAGAATTCCTTGGAACCAACTGGTTTTGTGTGACACGAAAGAATATGAGCACTTCAAATAAAAGGTCTCTTTAAATAAAAGAGATCTTTGAATTTCTCCACATAAGTAATCAAGCTAAGAAACCTCTAATAAAGCTGAAAACTGAACAGACTCTAAACCTTGTCTTTCAGCCTCCACCTGGTTCATTTTATTGTGTTTTTCTGCTGCAAAATAAATGAAGTAGACCGGTATAATCGTCGATTTTAAGAGAGGTGCTTTCTTCTACTATTGTTTCTCCCCAGTTTTATCTTAGGGGGAAAAAAGCCAAACCCACATGTTATCATTCCTCATTCAGCGTTCAGGAGGAGGTGTTTAACTTGCCTGGAAAAGGAGCAAATTTAGGATGAGAACAGGGGGAAAGTGAATCCCAAGCAGCAGCAGAGGCTATTTATTTTTTTTTTTTTTTAAAGTTTCTAGTAGTTGTGCCTGGTTTCAAACAGAAGGCCAGCAGAGAGAGATGCTGCAGAGATTGCAAAAAGTGTCGAAAGTACTCTGACATGGCCAAACCCAGGACAAGGCGGAGACACGTTCATGGCACAGCAAAATCTCTTTTAAGCAATAAGCCAGAAGGGTAAATTTTCAGCGTTTCTACTTCTACCCCCAGGCAAGGGAAACAATCTTCATTATGCTGAAGAGTAAATAGAGGCAGTCTCAAGGAGACATTTTAAAGAAGCGGCAGAAAAGTGTGTTGTGTAAAGCAGGGCTGGGATGCTGCACTTTTGGGACCAGGGAGAAGGCTCGACTGAGGAGGAGGGAAAGCTGCAATGATACTTTTCTCTAAGCTGAGCTCTCCTGTTTCTGGGCTGTAAGGAAAGTGTTATTTCTCCTTCATCAAATGATTCTGAAGTCTCACACACAGCATCTTCAACTATGCCCCAGCAGAAAGCAGGTGGAGTAGAAGAAATATATGGACTTGCTCAAGAGAGTCCAGAGGAGGCCACAAAGATGCTCTGAAGGTGGAGCATCTCTGCTCTGAGGAAAGGCTGAGAGAGATGGGTTTGTTCAGTCTGGAGAACATCCCAGGGAGGTCTCACTGTGGCTGTACAGGACTTGAAGGGGTCCAGAGGAAAGATGGGGACAGAGTATTCAGCAGGGCTGTGGGGAGAGGGCAAGGGGAGATGGCTTTAAACTGGAGGAAGGTAGACTCAGTCTAGATAGAAAGGAAGAATTTTTTAATTATGAGAATGATGAAACACTGCCACAGCCTGTCCAGAATGGCTGTGGATGCCACATCCCTGAGAACATTCAATCACGTTGGATGGGGCTCTGAGCAACCTGGTCTAGTGGAAGATGTCTCTGCCCACTGCAGAGGGTTGGACTATATTGCCTGTAGGTGCTCACAGGAGAGACAACTCACTACAATTAACTGGACTGCCCAAGGTGACGCACAAGTCACTCCTTTTCTCCATCACCAGTGGGCACTGGCAGTACAAGCACAACCCACTGAGCCAAAGGGTTGGGATGGAAGCAAAGGCTCCTCCAGGGACGCACCTGGGCATGTGCCATCCAGTGGCCCCACAGAAGGACCAGCCAAGGCCCTGCAGGAGCTCTCTGTGCCAGTTATCCATGCACTGGCTCAGAAAACTGGGCCACAGTGTTTTTCCACCTCAGTCTGAAGGAAGAGAAAGGAATTTCAGTCCAGAATGCAGCTGGGTGTTGGGAGTGTTACACTCTGTTCTTGGTGGTGGAACATGCCCAGGGGATGGGAGGGAGGCTTATTTATGCATTCATTTATTTATTTAATAGCATTTTACAGCTGGTCTATCTCTTCTACCATGAAGTGCTGTCAAAACATGGTCATGTTTCCAGCTGAGATGTGCTATTGCTGAATAGAAGAGACAATTTCACCTGAACCTCTGACAAATCTTAGATTCTTATTCAGTTCCCCAGTTATCTGCCTCTTATTAAACATTATTTTCTGTGAATTGCTACAGCAGGCTTTTGTAAATTTATTGGAAATACGGTATGAAGACTCTAAATACTCAGAAAGTAGTGAAATAAAACATATCCCAGAAGTATTAGCAGCATGCCTTGAGCTTACTGACATTGCCATATTTTTGTGCTGCTTTGGTACCTAGAAATCCGAAATTTATCCACCGGCCACTGTATTCCTCACCTTCTCATGGCCTATACATAGAAACATGTGGACCATTAACAGAATACCACATATAAGAGACCCAGCATATTCAGAATTCTAATAAAGGGCCTAATGAAGAACAAAGAGACGCCTCAAATGCACCTCATAGAAATGCCATTGCTGAGTTAGTAAGTCCCTGCAGTACCGCCTGTCTGGTTTTCAGCCACCTCAGCTCTTGCTGTCCATCAGCAGTGACACAGCCTGGCCACTCCTGTCCCTGACACACCAGTATCCTTACCCTCCTATTTTTTGCCTGACAGCACAGACAAGAAGAGACATTCCCACCAGAGACCAGCCTTCCAATGTGCCTGCCTGTGCAGCTCCAGAAAGGATCTGAGCCTCATCCCTGGTATCTTATTTCAAGCGTCTTTTCTGTAACTCCTTCCTCTGTAGGTTAATGAAGACTTAAGCACTTTGTCTCAGCAGCACTGATGTAAAACGGCTGCTTATTGCCTGTTCCATCTCACTGACTTTTATTGTGATACTTAAACCAAAATGGTGAACTATTACACTTCATAGCCTGCAAATAAAAGCAGAATGTTAAAAAGCAGAGGCTATAACCTCTGATCCAGTCAAAATTGCTCTAAACATCTAAGGCTCATAATCTTGAGACAACTTTGCTTAGCTCCAAAGGGACAGAGAAAGGCATGGATTATCATCCACAGCATATGAGGGACTTTAATTGTAATGCTACAGTTTTTATTCTTCCCATGCTCAAAGATAACAGGAGAAATCCTAAGCCAGCATGTGAAACAGCTCAGCTCCATTGGCTCCAGCAGAGCTAATCCAGTTTACACCAGTGGGAATTTAGCCCATTCACTTGAATAATCAGCAGCAAACAGGAGATATTGGCTCTCCTTTTCTTTGGACCACATTAAGTAGCCACTGAGGTTATGGCAGCCAATTTTCCCTGTTTCCAAAGGCTCACCTGTTCTACAAATCATTACAACTACAAACACTGCATTTCCAATTCTGTACTTTACTGGAGCCACTTGGGCAGTACAGAATCCATTTTTAGAGCCAGGAGGTCCTGGGGTCAGATCCACAGTGGCTTGGGCATAGGAACAAGTAGGAGAAGGGAGAGGGCTGTCTCTCAGTCACATTTTTAACTTCCTGATCTTGGGGAAAGCCAGGGGCCAGTTGAAACTGGCTCAGCTTACAGGAGGGAAGGGACTGTTTTTTGCTGTAACTTCACTCCTTGCACACTTGCAAGTACATTCTATTAATTTTGAAATAACATTGTTTTTAAGGATCTCCCTTAGCTATATCGCAGTAAGCCAAGATGAATTTAAGATCCATATTCCAACACACTTCCCACCCAGCCAGTGTAAAAGCACTAAGGAACCAAACCAGCCTGGCTGGACACCTTTAGTGACACGAATTTACCAAGTGGTTAAACATTTCTTATGGAGAAACCCAAGAAGGAAAGTTGACACTACTCAGAGTTTCTGGTTTTACACGGGATGAAAATGCAAAATGGTTCAATTGCAAGGATGAAATAGTTTGCGGGATTTCTCACTTGGCTCAAAGCATGGAAAATTTGTCCTCTCCCAAAAGGAGCCCGTTCATGTTGGACCTGTACACACTTCAGAACTTGCCTTTCTGCTTCGGGTTTCCCCCTGGTGCATCTGAGCAGGTTGCTGATTTAAGGGAAGAGAAAAAGCTTATAAAATGATCTTCAAAATTAGACGTGAGAGCCGTTGAGGAGCACCCTGTTCTCTAAAATATGTCCACTAAAGCAGGGAGGTGTTTGGGATTGGAGCAAATTCCCAGGACCTCTGCTAGACCCTGGCCAGGACCCTGGAGTAACAACCGAGAAGATTGCCTTCCATAGAGAACACCTTTGCAAGCAACCCTGGATTAATGGGACACTGGGAATTTATCCAGAACTAAGTAAAATAACAGAGATAAGATTTTTTTAAGTGACTCACTGTTTGGAGAGTCTTTTGGGATACACAAGTCAAGACACCTAAATCTGTTAAGGAGCATAGGAGGGACCAGACTTCAAAGAAGAAGCAGATTTACGGATAACAGATTTACAGAACGGGTTCTTTAACAGCTGCCTCAAGGTAAGGAATAAAAATAACGTGAAGCAAAGTAAGTACTACCAAGGCAACCCACAGTCTATATTTGCTATTGAAAAATCTTGTTTAAGATCAGTGGAATTCAAAGCAATTTACTCCTGTACACAGAAAAGCTGAGGAAGTTCTTGCTAGAGGAAGCTGAAGGTGCAAAGGGCCTGAAAGTGTTCAAAGAGGGATTGGAAAACCTTTTGAACAAAAAAAATACCTTTTGTGGTCTCTTAGAAACGTGCATTCACCAATTGAAAAAAAGAAAAAAAAAAAAGAAAAAGAAAAAATGTAATAAACAAACAAACCCCTTTATTGTGGGTAAATATAACATTTTTATCTCAAGAAGCACCTGAGCCACCAGATCCTGAGAGTTCTATGGGAAAGTATCTCCAGGTCTGATCAGTTCTCCCATACTTCTCTAAACTCCTGCTCTCCATCCACTTTAAAGGAGCAAATATCTGGCTAAGCAAACCTTGGTCCTCATCAGTACAGATGTTTTCCAATCCTTATGTTATTATGCCTGAATACCTTTATGGAGATGTTTATGAAGCTCCTGCTAACTGTGAAGATGGCACTGCTCTGAACCTGGTACTTTCCCCTCTACAATGGCCATGGGTTGTTTCTACTTTAGAAGGAAGGAAGATTTTAAGGAACTCAGTCCAACAGTTTGGCCCCTGAAATGCAGGGGGAAAAAATTAAAAAGAGGCTTTGGAAATGACTAAAAATAGATTCCATTAAGGAAATCAAGCAGTCTGATATAACGCAGTAGCAGTTTTACCTCTCTGAGACAGCAAAGCCAAGAGAGATGTAACCAAGGAACTATAGCTCTGTAGCTTCCCATTCCCAGGAGCTGATCACCCCCAAATCTCCACAGCATCCCCGGGGGACAGTGAGCCACTATTATACCCTTTTTTCAGAACCAAGGAAGTGAAGCACAAGTAGAATAAGCGATTTACCCAAGGTCCCCCAGGACGCCTGCAGTGCACCACAGCATGAGGACTGAGACTCCTTATTCCTGGGCAAACAGTGGTGCCCCGAGGCCAGGCAGGCTCTCGGCAGCAGAGTCCAGGTCAGCCCTCACTGAATTGCTTTGCTTCCCCCTCTTCCCCCTCCTCAGAGGTATCCCCGACTGCGCCGAGCGTACCGTGACCTGCTGCCTCTCCAGCCACAGCTCAAAGCCAAGGGAATTCAGCCCCCCTCTTGAAATCCACTCTCTCTCTCATCATAATGAGCACTTTAATCTATCGGGAAAATGTAGAGCTTCTTGGCGCCGCTTTTTATTTCTGATCTGTGTTTTCTCTCTCTCTCTTTTAGGTTAATTTATCTGATTACATGCAATGCACTGCGGCCGTGTTAAGGTACCAGTTGAGTTTCCACTTGGAGGCTTGGAGGAAAGATTACCATTAAAACGTGACTTCCATCCACTCAGCTGAAATTACTATTGATTGCCAAAGAAAAATATTTGTGCTGTGAAGCTGGGAGCTATGATGTTGAACCGTATTAACATAATGTTAGCATAGCTACGGGTGTTTAGTGGCACGCAATCAGATTTGAAATGAACGTTGATTATAGATTGAGATTAATGTTCACATATTCATAGGAACACAATGAAAAGAGCAATTTCCTTTCTACTACAGATCAATGGTTTCCCCATTCAATTATACAGCTGTAATAATTGCATTATGCGGAAATATTTCTTAATGGCTTATTTCATTCTTTCTGTTTGCCTGTGTGTGTGTGTGTGTGTGTGAGAGAGAGAGAGAGACAGAGGGAATGCTCTTGTGGACTCGTACCCACGCATGCATGTGTGAAACCTTCTGTCAGTGGCACTCGCCAAAGCCTGCATCCAATGCAAAATACTTTAATTACTAGTGCAAATGCGCAGTCTTTGGCTAAGCTAATAATCTCTTGGCGTTTTCCCACTATTCTCTTTAGTCCCCAGCAGAGCCCTCAGGATCCTCTGCTTGTTTCAGGTTTTAACAGCTGGGTCCCACTGCACAGCAGATATGCTGGGTTTGGACTGTGTGTGGCTCTGAATTGCCCCAAATGGCACTGTTACACCCACAGACATACTGGGTTCATACTGGTGTGTCCCACTTGTTTAGTACTAACAGAAACTGGAATTTTGGAAGCATTGCTGTCTGGCACAGCTGGAACTCTTTTCTCTCCTACTGTGGTCCCTCCACTCACAGTAGTTGGTGTAACTCAGAAGCACAAGGTTAGTTAAGCAAAATAATTTCCCATGAGCTTCCAACCTTGTTCTTATCACTCAGGGATTTGGACTCAAATTAAAAATGAGGCCTTTAATAGTGAAGGCACATCTGCAGAAACAGGAAACAACTGCTCAACATCCTATTTTATCTTAAATCAAAGCAAGACAGGACACCCACTGGAGGGAAATCTGGTAGTGAATGGAGACTACTTCAAAAGCACTGAAGGGATTAGGGTAGAAGAACCTTTTCTTCCTATTTTAGTGCAATGCTGCTTGATGTGGCTCTTTTTCCATTTTCATTAGAAGTAAAAGCTCACACTTATTCTCTTTTTTAGATGAAACATCAGCTCAGATATACTCTCCTAGGAAGGGACCACCTTTACTTTCCAAGTCTGGTGGGTCAGCAGCCCACAGGAGAAGAACATGCTTGACAAGCGAACAGATGTATCTCCCTGAAGGGGTTCATATGGTGGGTGTGAATGAAGGAGTTTTGCAGAGAACAAAGCCAAGTCCTTCAGAGAAAGGCAGGCTGTGAGAAATAAAAGAATGGTACCAGGAGCTGATGGAGCAGCTTAGAGAACATTCCCTGGCTCAGCTTTAGGAGATGTCCTGCCGTGGAAACCTTTGGACTTCAGATGACTCAAAAAAACATCTCTGCAGAGGTATTTTGCTGGACAGCTGCTCTGACTGCAGTGCATGTGCAGAAGCACGTTCTCCAAGCCACCTCCCAGAGGAAGCCTGCAACATTTCCAAGCTCTGTATGAGACATATCCTACAGACCATTCTGCTGTCAATGATCAAAACTAACAAGACAATCAAAAAATTCGTAAGGCACATTTGAGCAATGCATGTCAGAGATTGTTCAACTTTGAGGCTGAGGGTGCGCTGGCCGTGCACCATTTCTGCTGACTCTGCTCTTGGCATTAGCAAGAGTTTTGAGAAGTTGTACCAGTTGTCATGTGAGAGCTGCACGCTGTATTTAAACTGGCTTGACTTCCCTAGTGGTGTTCATTATTTTCTCTATGGAAAAGAGCTTCCAGCAACAAAACACAAAGGTATTCCTCGGAGCATGGCTTATTCCGTTTGTCTTACTTACACTGCAAACTCTTTGAGGTAAAGAATTAATTTTTGCAGGGTTTTGTTTTTATTGTCATCCTTCCCCGCCCGGAGCATCCAGAAAAAAAGTCATCCACCTTTTGGTGTATTCTATCATTCCACATTGTAACAGAAAAAACTCAAACTGCAGGCAGCACATAAGTGGGATTCAAAGACAGATGTCAAACCAGTTTTAGCTGTTTTGGAAGAAAACTCCACCAGCCCTTGATATGTGGAAGGAATTTCAAGACAGGGTTTACAAGAATTGCAGAGTCACGATTTCCCCTGTGATGCTGAGTCATCAGATGGTAAAAAATGAGCAAGAATGAGGCAACATCACACACTCATTCAGGGTTTAACTGCCCCCCTTTTTCCTCTTTCCTCAAAGTTTCACGTCTCTGTTCACTTACTTTGGTTATTCAGAAGTCACATGGAGGGACAGGCACAGTTTTGTCTCTCACTTGCATTTTTAGTTACCAGACAGTGGCATTTCCAAAAGTGGTACCTTTGAAGGGTCTTGCCTAGAGGAGAAATAGATGGAAGTAATCACTGCTTTTATTGAACAGTATTTGGGCTTTTGGGAAATGGGATAAGAGAAGATGAAAGCATGGAGAATGTGGAAGAAACAAAATAAGTTTGAAAAATCCCAGTGAAGAGAAAACAGCTTTGAAAGGCTGTGATGTTTAAGATTTTGAAAACTTAGCAGCTTGAATGAGTATATTTCTGAGACCTTTAGGGCAACTTTGTTTTCAGAAAAGGCATTTTAGATTTCCAACTTTTCATTTAACAGACTAACAAACTGTTAAGTCTATTCTGAAGGTCCAGGTTATTTTTTCGTGCTTCAGTCACTCCCAGTAATATGGTTCAGTCTCTCTTAGCGAAATCGACTTGAAAAATAGCAAGTTCTTATGTTTGTCTGCTACTGTAATTTACCACAAGCATTCAAGGCAGATATTCTTCAACATTCTTTAGGAAGGAAATTATTATGTAAATTATTAGATCACCAAGGCAGCAAAAGCTGAAAAGGAGCTAATATGTCTTTACAAATAATTGCTGAAGAGAATCACAAGATAGACAAGTAGCAGAGGGGAGAAAAAGTGAGTATTTGAAAATCTTCCTGGCCAAGATTTCCCGCAAGAATTTCCTAAAGTTTTGAATTAGTTTTCTCTGGAGAAGAGATCTGCCTTTGGCATGGACCTTTTCGGAAACCTATGGAGGGTTTCAGTTCACCTGATTCCAGGCAACTCTAGTGTGGGCAACAATGTGTGATCCAGTCATCCATGATTCATTTCTGCCTGAGTCAATGGAGAGAAGTAGGGATTTCTAAATCATGATTAATGACCAGTTTTTTGTCAAGCACATCAAGACAAGATGAATTGTTCTTCAGAGCTGTTGACTGTTCACCAGAGTCTGTAGGAGAACTTCACTGACTCATGTGGAGGTGTTCAGACATTTCCACTTTGTGTACCTGCAGTGAAAGTTTGGGAGGTGAATCTCACAGTTTTTTCCTAAATAACACGGAAACCAGAAAAATCTGGGTATTTGTATCAGCACAGATCACAATAATAGGTTTTCCCTATTGAAACAATATCTAAATGTTTAAAATTATAACATTTAATAGCTAATTAGCACCTCTCTTCAACAAGTAATAGGGAAGCAGGATGTGCTAGAGGCTTGTTCAACCAGAGGTTAATCTGAAATCACATCCTATTCAATGGGAAACACAAAGAAATGCTTTGTTCCCAAGCTTATTTTTTAAAGATTTTCTGATAGCCCTACAATTTGGTCCAACACTTTACCTTGGAAATGTGGCAGCATATGGCATGACCTTCAACTCCTAATAGCCTTCAAGAAGCTGAAGTTGGATTATTTGGGGTCACGGGTAGCAACTGGGAAGTCATAGGTCAAATTCAAAACCATATTACCTCTCTAGAAAAAATAACCTTTCCAATAACTTCTGGCATGACCTCTAGCTCCGATTAGTCTGTGAGGGGCTCTTGTCCTCCATTCACACATTCATATATTCAGAATCTCCACATCCAATATGAAGAAAAAGTTCTTTCACCTTGATTGTAATGGTAGAATGTTTTTTCCCCCTTTCCTTAAGGATAATTCTGGCTTTAGAAACATTTATTTATATTAAATGCTTTGCCAGGAAAGCTAATTTTAATAATATGCATGAGTTCCACCAGTGCTGCTCTACAGAGTGCAATGAAAATACCATACAAGATCAAATAAGTAGATTTTCCCCTTTTGGGGACAGATACACTTTTAAGAGGGGCATTGATATCCAATAGCCATCTTAATTTATGACATGCTTAATTTTGTGCATGGTTATTGCAAATGCCTTTTGTAGAGGAATGAAAATCCATGTTTTAGTATTCTGCACTCACAGGCTCTGTTCATTGTTGGATTATGGCTTGTCCAGGCGCCCGAGTCTTTGTGACTGATCAGAGTAACATCAGAACAGTGAAAATGAATTTTCGAGTATCAGTGAGGAAGGCAGAAGGGACAAAAGGTCTGGGGATACACTGGAACCAATTTGTGCCTATCCATTTACTTACCCTGATGCCAATTTCTCAGCAAACTTGAACTGCCTTCCCTGGGATAACATCCTCAAAAAAACCCCAACCAACCAACCAAACAAAAACAATGATGAAGTTTCTTTCTGCCTACTGGCTCAGTCCTCTCAGGAAACAGCATGACTTTGTCGTGCTGTACAGCAACATAAACAGAACTTGGCCAACATCAACTGCATTTACACCTACAAAACAAACAAAGTGGTAACAAAATGAAAGTGGAAGGAGCCTGAACAAAAAGACTTACAAAAAGAAGTCTTTATGTTGTCTATCGCTGCTACACAGGCAAATATATTCGTCATGTCTCTGAAGCACCAATGTGCTTCCAGAGTGGTAATACGTGGTATCATTCCTCTGATATTAATATTTTAATAATAGTTCAAGGAAAGACTAAAAAATCTACTGGTCTTCATAGGAATATTACCTGTCAGAAAAGAGCACAACGACAGGCTGCTTGTTTTACAACCTGAGCTTCTTCAGCTTTTTCTGGGAAGCTGATGGGAGCATTATAATTCTCAGACATGTTAGGTACGTATTTGGGAGACCACTGAACAAGGCTTGTGAACCTGTGCCTTGTGAAAGTTGAATTATTGCCAAAAGGAGTGCAAACTCACTGTGTTTCAGGAAGTGAATCCCTATTTGCATTCAAAGACAAATAATTTTTTGTTATATAGAGAGAAATATCTAACTGTCTAATTTTTATTTTTTTTTTAAGGTATGTCTAAAAATAGTACTAGGAGCTGCCTCTGCTGAGAAGGTTTGGCATCCAAGCGAATTTGCCTTCTGCACTCCTGGCTGAAGCTGAATTTTATCTTCCAGACTCATTGCTAAAGATTGTTGAAACATTGTCCTTCCCATGGGTTAAGAGAAGTCCATAAATTTGAGAATTCACTGTATGTCACACTGGATTCATTACCTAATCACAGTTAACCAGAGTACCTTGTGTAGGGAGGTCCATGAGGTAGTTCTATATTCTTCTCTTTTCTGTTTTTTAGCCTTCCATTTTACAGTCTTTAGCCTTCAAATGACATGCTAGAAGGAAAACTTACTCTTTGGAAAATAGCAACCTGCTTGTAAGAACGTGTGTGTTGTAGAATGTTCTGCTAATGTGGCTCAAGCTCTGCCCCAAGTGAGCTGTTCCTCCTTCGCAGTGGCATCCTCTGCCCCTTGCTCTGGGCAGTCAAAGCCTCAGTGTCAGCTGTTTTTGTGTTATGCTGATAAAACAAATCCACAGCTTTCTTGTATCCACAGTAAGAAAAGGGGCAGGTTCCTTTTCTGGGCATGTTGTTTTTCCACCAAGCCCTGCTAAGTTTCCTTCCCAGTGAAAGAGTACAACTGGGAACTCCTGAGCGTTGTACTGACTGAAGCAGGACCTGCCTCTGCCTGTGGCCCAGCAGCTGGGAGAGGAATGGGAAGCACAGGTGTAGAAGCCCATGGGAATGCTAGTGTGCTTAGGGGTAGCTGCAAATAGTTTTGGAAGCAGCATGGTTTGGAAAAGCCACGCTGAACGGTGTTTTGCAGTTAATCACAAGCCTGCACCAAGACGAAGCCAGATTAGGGCTTTTTACCTCCATTTTTGCATTCCACGAATGAGGAACAGAGCCCTGCTGGGAAAGAGGATGAAAAATTCGAGTAAGAGACTTTACATCAGGCTGAACCTTTCATCATCACTGGTTAACGTTACAGAAAAGCAGCCCTTGTGCCAGGGTTGTGCTGGGTAGTACCTTGTAACTGGAAGGGCTTATATGTCACGCTCCATTGAAATACGCAAACACTTTTCACCTCAGCTCAGTAAGTTCCTGGCATCAATCACAGCCGCCTCCTTCTTCACCTGAAGTGGTTTAGGCAAAACTGCCCATAATTCACTCTTTCTGAGGTTCACTGGCTCAATGAAGCAAATCAAACCAGCCCTGCACATTGCAGCAGGCTCACTGCTCCTCTCCTCCCCGCTCACCACGGCCAGCAGGAGGGGAGCAGAACAGCACTTGCAGTGCACCCCATCTGTGCAAACTGGCCTCAGTCTCCATTTGGTATTTCAAACTCCAGATTCACCTTCTCCTTTTTGCCCAGCAGTGTCCCTCCTGTCTGGGTCAAAGCCATGCCAGGATCTGCTTTTCTCCTTTATAGCCCTCTGTGTGCAGATGTTGGGGTCAGAATTGTGACCATCATACTCCTTTCAACATTTTGTTTTTAATTTTTCCCTCCAGACAGTTTCTCCTATCTCACCCATCCAATGTGCACTTACCCAAACTCAGGCCAGGTTCTCAGGGTCCAAGGACCAAAGAAAGTGGCACAAGTACAGACTGCTGTGCTAGCACAGTCTTCTGCACAGTTCAGCTTCTTGCTGCGGTGGCCAGGTACTCTCATACTGGAAATTTCATCTTCCAGTTGCAAAAGACAGCAATGGAAAAGCTTCAGAGCCTCCTTACCTGGTAAGGATGTGAAGGAGAATGAGTGCCCTGACTGTCTCCTGACACCTTCTAACTGTGGGCCAAGGGTGTCTTAGAGCAAAGCACCAAATCAGAGTGCTGAGCTGTAACATGAGGGGGTATGGTGGGGCAAGAGGATCTTCTTCTTTCCTTCCTTCCTTCCTTCCTGGGGATTCCTGGCAGTTAAGCTGAGCTTAAAAGCAGTGAAAGATCAGGAAGCTATTTCGTGGATGAGGCCTCTGGCACGTACACTTCAGTCTGGTGAGCATCTTGGTGAGTGCTTTGCAGTGTGGGAGGTTCCATGCTGAGACCAACAAGTCTTCTAACCCTCAGTGCTATTCTGGTTCAGATGGAAGCCCCCATCTGTTAATATCCTCAAGAATCTCCCTGCATAACAGGGTCATCCTTGGATGTGAAGCTACAGCTGCTCAGATGTTACTGGCACTTCTTCAGCAGGTGGAAAACAAGAGACTTACTGACTTACAGTGTGTGGTAAACACCTTCCTGAAAGCTGTATCACCATCTCAGGGGTGGGAAGCCAAAAAAAGCAGGGCAAAACCCAAATGCATCAGTCTCTATTGCACCTAAAGACCGGACTTTGTTGGCAAGTGAAAATGAGATTTATGTTCTCAACCTGCTCCTTTAATGATCAGTTGCTGACAAGACAAACCCGTCACTTACTGGAGTATGACTGGCAACCTCCGCTGAAGAAGGAGCTGTGATTGGAACAGCAGAGTTTGATTCAGGTCAGGGTTTGGTGTATGCACCCAAAATACCGAAGGCACTGAGAAGAGGACCAGAACAGAGAGAGGCACTTGCTGCAAGTAATTTAATCAATTAATTGAGCCTGTTTCTTTTTCTCCTTGCTTGCAGAGCATTCACAGGCTGATTACAATTTCTCCAAATTTACTTCTTATTCAAATTTACTCAATGGTATCTTTTGCACTTTTAAAAATAAATAATATTGACTGATTACAAACAATTCTCTGTGAGGACACGCTGTTCAGTATGCAAAATATGGTTTGATTTAGCTAATGACTTGATCACATGGATCACACAGCATCATTGCTCCTCTACAAGTGACAGCTTTAGATCTTGCAAGTCAGGAAGAAAATCAGAATTCAGCAGGGGTGCAGACAGTAAGGCAATAGGATCTAAAAAATAAGTTAAGGGAGTTTTAAACTTGGAGCATCCTAGGGGAAAAATCACCCCTCCTGAGATTTGCTGGCTGGGTGCAAAGTTTATATTTAAGTTCTGTCCTTCCCCATCTCAGACAGTGGCCTACAGCAGAGAGCAGAAAGTCCCTTTTATCTTTGCATGTCCTAACTAGTCCTGAATCTTTAAAAACTGCACGGTGGAAACTGACAGTAAGAGAAGGAACATACAGGCTATGGCCAGATCTTGGATTTACCTTTTTGCTGTCCAACCTGCATGTTCTCAGTCACAGTGGAAAGGATTCTGCTTTGCTGTTACCACAAGTCAGTGGCAAATTTTCTGCATCCTGGTGGAAAAAAGAAAATGTACACAAGAATTGTGACTAAAGGAGAGACTGAGATAAAGTGTCATGTCGGTGCTTGTCCTGAGCTGAGGAATTTTACACCCCACCCATTCCCTCAGGTCCCTGAATCTGTGACTAGTTCAAAAAACGTGGACAAGTGCACAAGCAGAGGTAATGAGGGGGAGAGAGCATTCCTTCTCTGCAGTGCATGGAAAGGTTTAGATGCTGAATCCCCCCTGGCAGAGGCTGCTGTGAATGGCTTAAATCACCACCTGTCAGGAAAGACAGCCACTGAATTAATCCCACCTTGTAGCCAGTCCATGGTCTAGACGATGTCCTGAGCTTCCTTCCAGTCCTTTTACTGGGACTGGACACAACATAAGAAAACAGATCCCCAAACTCTCCTTGCCAGGTCCTGCCCAAAAGACAATTTATTCCAGGCTTCCAGCTCCTAAGACTCTTCCATAAACAGGATAGCCCAAGTGACTTTCGAATGCAGCCCCTCGAAGATCATCGTTCTGTGGTTCTCTGCAAGTGAAAGTCCATTTCCTCAAATATTTGCATACCACGAAGGGGGAAAAGCGAGCGCAGATCATGCAAAGCAGATTGATATCTGAGTGAAGTCTGCAGTGTCATTTCAACTTAGGCAGCATCACCAAGGTCTAAGCAAATGCCATTCTGGCCTAATCTGAAATATAGGACCAAAATGAGACGGAAAGAAGGAGAAGGCCAGGCTGCACACACCTGCCTGCACAGGGAGCCTCTGGGGCTCTCTGCTCACTGCAGGGCTGTTCCTCTCAGCTTTACAGGGAAGTCAAATTTAGCAGCACAAACAAGATGATGGAGCCATATGGTGAAAAGCTCAGAGACTGGGAACCCATAGTGTTATTACCAGGACAGAGGTATTTCAAAGCAGCTGTTAAGGTGTAGGAGTGTGTGCACACATTAAAATCCGAGTGGAAGTCTGTAAGGTAAGAAACATGTGCTTTCTCTTTTACAAATGCACCTCCCGCACCCATTTTTTTTTGCAGTTTCACCCTATTGTCACATTCTACTTCTTCCACTGCTTTCACCTTCCAAAGAAAGCAAACATGTCCCATTTCCAGCAAAATGCTTATTCAGTGCCTGTCTTCCCAGTGCTAATGGCTTTCTCAGATGGAAGATGTTGTGCTAGGCAGGAACCAAATGAAAAAAATAAACAATTAATGGGCAGAATTCATTGTTTTTTACGTGCCTCAATATTTGACTTTCCAGATTGGCAGCACCATGGGAAACCCAACACTTGGATGAAGAGCAGTGCATATGGTGAATATGGGGGTCAAATTTTAAGGCTGTAATTCAGGTAAGTGAGAGCTGAGAGGATTTGGGTTTTTTCCTTCTTTTCTTCCTCTCTGTGGGTTGTTTTTTTTTTTTTCAGGCAATGATTTTAAGGCACATATCATCAAGTCTGTATTGAACAGAGTTTCTGGGTTAATGCTTTCCAGCCTTGACTCTTAGTCTTAGTAACTGTCTCAAATAGTACATTTAAATATTTTAGCTGTATAAATACATGAGACCTCAATGTTTCCCTTGTGGAATAAACTACAAATAAGTTTGATTGCAAATATTTTTATTTTTTTTTAATTTCAGTATTTCCAACTATGTATTGGCTAAAGAAGGAAAAAAAAGAAAGTCTATCACATGAAAAGGACTTGATGTTCCTAATGGTATTTTTAAATTGAACTCCAATTTGAGATTGGTTTGGGTACAAAAAAAAAAAAGACTTTGAAGAAACTCTACACACATTAAGGCCTACTAGGTAGACTTACAGAAGGAAGTCAGGTCCAACAAAGCAGTGACTTGTCCTTGACTGTCTTGGGCTGGAGACTCCTTTAATGGGGCAGATGACTTGGCCTCAGACAAAGCACTGGGGAGTTGGGCCCAGGCGGTGGTGTGGGCAAAACAGCTGTGCTATCACTGGAAGCAACTGAAATAAACGTCATTCTACAGCACCAATATCTATCAGGGTCTCCACAACATCCCACCAACAGCACAAAGTGGTTTTATGCACAGAGATGGGGAATTGGAGCTGCTTCACTTGTGTGCAGTGACAAAACTGCCTCTGAATTCCAGGGCGAGAGCTCTGGCCAGTCTAATTTCAACTAAACATCCATTCACTTTTTTTGTCATTTCCAATGATTCCTTTGCTATCTGATTACATTTTCTTAATTAATCTTTCTATACATATTAACTGTCCTTTATTAAATTCAAATTTGCAGAGCATCAAACCACACAACAGAAGGGTGTTATATTGAATATCGCAGTAAAATCTCAGTAAGCACAAGTTTTCCTTTGTTTTACATATCAATGGATATTTAATTAACATGGGGTAAGAACTCTTGGAATTAGAAGAATCTCTTCAGATTAAATGAAATCATTATTATATGTTAAGTGAGAACACAGATACATTTGAATAATTTCAAGGTTCTCTACAAACCAGGATGAATTGCATGGTGCAAAAATCATCCTCCTAACCTGGACACTCAGACACCCATTCAAGAAAAAAGGCAGAGGACTGCTCAGAGGCTCAAGGAATGCAAACTCATGCCGTTTCCTGAAGAATTAGGCAATTCTTTCCTGGCAGTAGCTGGTAGTTACTAGAGACTGTGTTTGCTGGAGGTTAGAACACCCACTTGAGTAACAAACACTCCCCCTGGGAGCACTGAGTGAACTCTCACACAGTAAAAATCCTTAAGAATTTTCCAAATTTCCACTCATTCTGGGTGCTGAATTTGAATTTGGGGTTGTCCAGCCTGTATGTCACTCCAGTCCATGATATTGGAAAGGCTATTGGAGAAGACACAGCCCTCCAAAAGGGGCTGCTGAAGTCACTTAATGATGTCCCACGGAGAGATATTCCATGGGAGTTTGATGCCTACAACTGGCGCTCTGTTGATAAGCCTTGTTTTTAATTTCTCTCTCTTTCAGTCCAAGGAAATCTAAGAATATTTTCACACAGGTAGTGTTTCCAAGACACTGATGGCAGCATCAAATGTTTGGGAGAGGAATTAAGCAAGATTTAGTACAAGATAAGCCAGTAGAAAGAAAATGATAAGAAAAAGAGAGTTTCTGGGAGGAATATTTGCTGACAATTCTAGAAATTTCCATTTTTGCTATGAGTAAATGGCCTGCATTTTTACACTTGTGCCTTAAAATCAAGGCAGTGATATCTTTCAGGTAAATTAGCACATCATCTTTGTTGTGGTGCTATGAATTCTTCAGCATAGCAGTGTCTGGGTGGAGTTGCCCAGAGAAGTTGTGGATACGCCATCCCTGGAAATGTTCAAGGCCAGGCTGGATGGGGCTCGGAGCAAGCTGGTCTAGTGGAAGGGAGTTGGAAATAGCTGATCTTTAAGGTCCCTTTCAACTTAAATCATTCGATGGGTCCATGATGTTTTTGAGGGAGGGACATAAGTCTTACTTTCATGGGCTAAAGAAAAATATTTACACCATAAAAGGAAATAATCAACTTTATTATTTTTTAAACTATGGTTATTTGTTAATTATAAATGAGAAATAAGGGGTTTGATGGTTTGGGGAAGCAAAAAGGTTTAAATCCTTCTTTCTCCCCTCCTCCAGGCTGTCTAACAGGCAGCATCAGCTCTCTGCAGTGCTCAGCACTGTCAGTGAGGGGCTGGGGATCCTCACCTTTAATCACTGCTCCAGGGAGGGGCTGGGGGATGCTGGGGTTGAGCAGCACAAGAAGAGAGCAAAGCTGACTTAGATGGATGGCATCGTTTGTGCCAGGACTGAGGACTGCACACCTCAATCCAGCATTGACACTAAAGAATGGTAAACCCCAAGATTATGGATAGGCTGTGGATATGGACTTTATCAGACAGTGAGCTGGAGATTAACCTCCTGGCCCCCTAATCGGGATTGTGCTGGTGCCCCGTTTATTCCCAGAGCTGGGCAGGGATGGGATGGGACGGGGAGGAGGGACTGTGCCCACCCTGTGGAGGGCACAGACTCACAACATGCCGCTCTGTCTCCTGCTGAATGTTTTGTTTTGCTTTCTTCCTTGGATTCTAGGGTAAAAATTCTTGGAGTCTTTATTTATTGCCAAGTGGAACCACCGTGTGACTCCGGAAATACCTGTCGCCTAATTAAATTGTCTAGAGAGGAATTTTGGAAAGCGCTTCTAATTCAGGAGCTTAATTTAGGCTGGGCCCGTGCACCACAGCTTTCTGTCTTATTATTAGATGGAATTTTAATCACTGCAGATCTCCCCCACCCCCAGCATTTTTTTCCTCTCTCCCCATCTCCTAACAACCTGATTCTGGCACAATTCCCTTCCCCTTTAACCTTCCTGAGCTAAAAATAATATCCTCTTGGAACTAGCCAAAAAAAAAAAAAAAAAAAAAAAAAAAAGAGAAAAAAAGGAGAAAAAATAAAGGAGCAAGCAAGCACTGAACTAGAGGTGTTTAATTAGCAGGAGTGGACTGGAGATGGGTTCAGCAATCGTTTTAGAGCAGCCTCTCTAGAGACAGAACAAACGCACTATGAGACAAAGCCAGCTCCCGGGTCCCAGAGGAAGGAAGGTGCTGTGTTCACAGGGCATCTTAAGCCTGTGACAACTGTAAAATGCAGCCCTCACATTCCTGGATTAAAACGAAAAAGAAAGATCTTGTGGTGAGTGCAAGGATGCTCTAAGCAAATGGCCTTAAGTAAACGTTTCAGTCTGGCCAATTGCTCATGCGCTGCTGTTCTTTTGTAGTTAAATTGCACCTTTCCACATCATTCCAGAGAGAAAGGAGGTTCAGGAGCAAGGGAAAAAGCACGGTGGTGGTGCAAAGTGCAAGGCAGTGCAGGTGCCCACGCAGCTCATAGACCTGTCAGTTGTCAGGACCTCAAGGAAGTGATTATCTCAGAGATGATCAGGCATAATGAACATACCTTTAAAGCACATTAAAATCCTCAGATGGGAAGTATTGTTAAAATAAGTAGGTGAAACTCTTTCAAGCATTGGCTGTATGTGTGTCCAGGGCCAAAGGCATCAGCCTCTCATCCCAGCATTCCCACACTGGAGCAGCTCCATTGCCAATGGAGCACAGCCTGGACTACAGGGGAAGGGAGAGCTTTACCACATCCAGTGGAATTATCCTGCTTCTACAGTATTGTCACTGCTGCCATGAACTGACCTTTGGAATTTTGCACTGGAAATGAAGAGGAGATCCCAGACCCTTCACTTAACCCTGCTGCAATCAAGCAGCAAGTCAAGCCTCTAGTACATAACTATAACACACAAGCTGCTCTGCTCTTGTATTAAGTTTCAAACTGGGCCTGTATACACTTCATATCTACATTACAGAGATTTTGCTCAAACAGTTGGTGCTGCAGCACTTTCCTTAATTCTTCTGTGCTGCATCAGCTTTGGGCATCTGCCGTCACTCACTCTGGAGTGCCCTGCAGCCACCCAGCTCTGTGCTGCTGGACCACAGTGAAGGAAAAGCTGGTCGACTCCAAGGATTGAAATCTGAGATTTTCTGTTTGGACAAAGCTCAGAAAACTCTCTCTATCTCAGCAGTTGGATTTGCTCTGGATCTTTTCCTAGGATTCTCCTTCTGCTACAGAGAGAGGGGATTTTTAATCCCACCTGGGATTACCATTGTAGGCAAAGGGATCACAACATCAATATTGCTTTTAAACCTAGAGAGAGCAACAGGAAACAGAACAAGATAATGCATTGATCTATCACGTCTTCAGGGATGGGCATCTGGAAATATATATACATATATATGTGTGTGTATACTTATAGAGAAATATATCTCTATTTAATACAAATAATACATATTATATATGATATATTATAAATACGGATTTATGCTTTCTTCACCTCTACTTCTGGCCAAAGCACATTGGTTGCTACCTGGAGAAGAGGTGAAATGACTCCTGACACCTAACTTGGGCAGGGAAGTGCAGCCTGAGATCTGGAACCAGATTTGTCAGCCTGAGCACATTATAGGTTACACTGGGATGGCTGGGAGTATGAACTCTGTCTGGATAAAGGTATTCATTTGCAGCTCCAAATTGAAATCCTTTGATTTTGCAAAGCATGCATGCATCCACACACACACAAAAAACTACCCTAAACTTTTGACATCTTGTAACACTGAATCGCCTTTTTATGGTCAGCTGTATTTACCAGGCAGCATTTCCTGCCAAGACCATTAGGTATCAATCATTCATTCTTTCATTAGTGCTGAGATGACTTTCTAATTGACTTTGCAATTGTAGTTAAAAGCAACTTTAGCACAAGCTCAAAGAAGTCTTCCTAGAGGCCTTCCTGTGTCCTGCCTTTCATCTGCTGGCACTGGAGCTCAGTGAAGTTGCCTTCAGTAGAATGGTATTGGACCTCCTGGCTTGTAGGATATTGCTTTATTTTGTATATAGTTTAGCTTTATTCTTCCAGGGTCTGATAATGATGTGATGTTCCTGCATTATGGGATATTTGTGGGATTATTATCTAGCCAGGACCTACAACATCCCATAGCAACTCAAGAAACATCCCGTGGACAGCAGAGGTGCCAAAACGCCCTTGAAACTTTCTCAGTCTTGGCAACACTTTTTAAATGGCCTCTTGCTTTTAATCACTCTGCAAAGGTAGATTTTTTTTTCTAATTTAAGCCTTAAGTTTATGTGCACTTCCCCTGGACTAATTCCGGTGTGGGCACTTGGTGCAAAAGCCCTGAGGCTCAGCAGGGCACGGGCAGACACGCAGAAGGAGAAGCACTGAGCACATTCAAGCTGACCAACAGCCACCAATTCCTCCTGCCATCCAGCTGGGACAGATGGAACACCCGGGGAGCCCTCACTGCACAGAGGGGCAGGAAAGGGAAGCAGGAGGGAATGCTACTTCCCCCCAGCTAAAGATAGAAGGCAGAGTTCTCCTCTGTTTTCGGCAGAGGAACAGGAGGGACATTTCCCCACTTACTTCCCCTTATGTTGGCCCTACCAGCATGGAAGACAAGAGGCTACAAAACCGCAGAGGAAACAAATCTGCAGTGAGAACAGCCACGCTGCTAAAAATGCCAGAGGAAAGCAGTTTTGGCCAGGAGGCAACGCCTGGGGTGATGGGGGCCAGAGCTGGCTTGTTAGAAACCATTTCTAAAGCTTATGGGGCTGTTTCATGGAGGCTTCAGCAGCCAGTAATGAATCCTTTTAAAATGGTCTACGTCTCCATCACGGCCTTGGAGAGATCAGCATCCAGGGGACCACTAACCTCAGCTAATCTCTAGTGCTCAGAAAAGACTCCTTACTGAGGTCATTGATGTTATTACAGGATTAAAATAAAATAAATATTCTGTTGATTTGCTTTAAATGTGTCATATTCTCAGCTAGTACTGATAGAGATTTCACTGTGCTCTGCTCAGGCCAGCTGAAATTCCCAAGTCATTGTGTTAACCTTCCAAAAACTCCTGTTGTCCTCCCCAGCGATGGCATGCACAGGGAGCTGCTGCAGGGACAAAGCCACTGACAGGGCCAGGCACTATAACTATTCTCTGTTTAGTTTAAAAAGGGGTTTTCTGCAAAGTGCTGGTCCTGACAGCCTGACTTGCCCAGCCCAGGTGTCTGAAAGCAATTTTTGGTTGTGATATGAAATGATTTGTCTCCAAATCAAAAAGAAGGTGTTCCCTTGCAGGAGTCTGTTTTTGAGATCCATCCTTTGTAATCTCCTGTTTAGGTGGAAATAAGGGTAAAAGGAACGACACAACTTATCAAACAGGCCAGGCTGGTTTCTTAATATAAAAGCTTTGCCAGATGTCAGCTTGGAGTGCTGGTGACCTGGCCCCTTGACTTTCCAGCACAGAACTTGGTGCCACTGTGAGCCCAGAGCAGCAGCAGAAGCTGGCCTGGCATTTCATCACTTTAGCACTTCTGAATTGCTTTTGAATATATTGGCAACTTGAACAGTGCCAGCTGCAGTGGTTTTATTAGATATTTCCTGGAATTCGAAATGAATGTGAAGGCTTAAGTTCCTAAAAGTCAGAAGAGTCTTGGTTTCTTTTTTTCTGCCACTTTCATCAAGTCAGACAAAAAATTGGATCCAAATGTATCATTGACCCTCCTGCTTTGAATAAATTTCAATGAACTAAAACTTACTGTACAAAAATCTTGGGTGCATCAATTTACTGATGATCTTGGCAAAGCCTGATTTTGGATAGTTTAATATGAGTTCTCAGCCTTTGTGGACCTCTGAACACGTACAGGTTGGATTCCATGAGTTAAGGAGAGCACAGCAGGTAAAAAATGAGGAAAAAATAGTCTCTCACCCTCTGACGAGCTGAGCAGAAGCAGAACTGTCTGGCTGTTGTGGTCTCATTGACATCTGTGAGCAGTCAGGTGGACTCAGTGATTGATCTCTGCTCACTTCAGTGCAGGACTGAGCTGGAGACAGGCACTCTTATGACTGGCTGTTGCTGCCTCTCAGCGCTCGTGACCACGAAAAACACAATATGCATTCCAGATCAATGTAATGTATAAAGTTGTGGCTTGATTTATGCAAATAAATTCGATTTTATGCAAATGTACAACTGACCTTTCTTTGGTTGAAGTAGGTTGGCAGGTACAGGCGTTTGAACTCGAGTGCAGAAAAAAATGAAAGGTGTCTGCGTTATGCAATGGAGATTTCTTCAGAGAACAAGTATCTCTGGTTACCTACAGCAGAGGCTATGTGCCAGAATATTTTGCTAACATTTCTTGAAGAGATTTCTAAATCCTTGCAGAGAAAAGCTGCTTGGATTTTTCAATAGAAGTTTATTTTCAGCAGAAATAAGATGTTGCAGCTGAAGTCAAAAGTGTATGAAAAGAATCAGTTTTGAAACAGAAAAAGACAGAAGGGGAAGACAAATCTGAAAAATGTTCAGTGATTTTTTTTAAAGTTTGAATTTCAGGAAAGGGCTTGTTTTCAACAAGCTGGTTATTTATTGAAAGTCATCTTCAAAAGCACATTTACCTCCAGTGTTACTTGTAGTTGTCCCTAAAACATTGCAATCCCTCTCCCCCCTCTAAATTTGCTGTGAAAAATACAAGCAGTATATATTTTGATTAGGAACAAACACAACAGCTGTTGGGAGTTCGTATGAATGTTGAGAAACATTATTTTAGAAGAATCTGATGAATTCTGCTTTCTCAGCAGCAATGAGTTTTTCTGAGCTGATATACCCCTCTCCTATGCTGATATTAACTGATCCTGAATGTTACTACATATTTTCCAAGTATCACTTGTGTAATAACAGCCCAGCCTCTCTGTTAGCTATCACAGAATTCAGGCAGCTAAAACCCATACCCAGCTTTAAAAATACACCCTTGCTAAGCACACAGTCAGGAAACAAAAGAAAACAACATGAAAAAAGAGGAAGGGGATAAGGCAGCCATATGCCCGGGGCTCTGGAGTACAATCTAGGCAGGGCTGAACCCTAGGAAGGACAAATATACATCATGGGTCAGAAGAAAAACAGTGTGGAAATAAGAGGCAAAACAGCATTTCAATTGTCTTTCCTGTGTAAATAAAAGGCTGAGAGGGGACTCAATCAGGGATTTTTTAATATTTTATCTTTGAGCCAGACTTAACTCTAGATTGGAACTGGCCTGAGTGAAGAGGTGCCATCAGAATTGGACTCAGAGTCCTGATGGGGGGGGATCAACCCTACATCAAGGTCAAGGTGACATGGCAGAGTCAGTCCCTCTTCCATCACCCAGCAGGGTGCTGGACCTGGGTGCTCCTCAGCCTGTGCTCCCCAGGACTTGAGTAATGATGCAGAAGTTGTCTGGAAGCTGGACTCAGATTTAAATCACAGCTTGGCAAACCATAGGTAAAATACCAATCATAGTAGTGACCTGGAATGACAATACCGACACAGAAATATTTTCAATCCTAAAAGGCAGAGGCAGCCAAAGATTTGATCATGTTGGACATAGCTGAACCGATGGATCTGCTGGACTCATTTTAGGACTAAGCTGGATATCCAGGAAGAGAAAATCAGCTAGTGTAATGTGTGACACTAACTGAAAACCAGACCCACTGAAACATTTGGACATTTAACTCCTACTTGACAGCCGAAGAGATCATTTTAGAGCCTCAACACTTTCCTAGATCAGAGTCTTGGTAACCAGTGATGAAGAGATGCCCTTAGTAAAAACATGGGTGACTTGGTTATGTGTCTCTCCTTGTGTGTGAACAGGTTTCAGCTGTTTCTCTTGCTCACACACCTTGAGTGTGCCATGAGGTGCTCTGAGGTTGCCCCCTCAAAGCCCACGCTGGCTCCAGGGCTGATGGTCAGGAGCAGCCCCGGGCAGGATCTGACCTTCCCTCTCCGTGTTCAAACTCAGGGCAGTGTGTTTTGCGAAGCTTCAAAGTGCCACTTAACGGGACTTTCATTTTCCTTCCAGCTGAAGGGAAAGTGTTGTTAAACTCCCAGGCTGGCAAGTCGGAGTTTACACAGATGGAACAGTTAGTGCAGACCGCAGAACAAATACCAGCGACCAACCAGTTTCACACTTCTAAAGAAAGAAAGAAAGGAATGGCAGAGGCAGGCCAAAGCAAACAGGCCTTGGAAAACTCGAACCCGCTGGTTGGAATTTTCAGCTGTGACTTTTCTTTTCACATTCAGGCTCTTCTGGAGATCTCTCGATTCAGCAAAGCAGCGAGGGCTTTTGCATTCATATGAAATGATTTAAAGCTCCGTGAGGAGTGCTGCGCTCAGTCCCAACAACCACAAAACATACATTGTTTGAAATTTTATAAACGTGGTTTTCACTGAGAGCCACATTTTAAATAAAAAACTGCGTTTTCTTGCCAGCAAATAATACATTGTTGAATATCCCACATCTTGCCTAGCTGTGGCAGTGGGGTGTGTCACTCTTTATGCTTTTTTTTTTGCATTTTTTTAAACTGAGGACAAGTCCTTTGCCCCCAGAAGAGCCCTGAGTCCCCTTTCTTAACCTGGGCTGTCATCTGTCTCTCTCCCCTCTGGCGATGCTGACCAGATGAGGAGGGCTGGGTGCCCCAGGGGCTCATCCACACTGCCCTGCAATCAGTCAGAAAGGTCACTGCTGTGCATCGCCAGCCAAAACCTCTGCAACACCCTGCACTGCTGCTGCTGGGCCTCAGAGCAAAGGACTGGAGCAGAAATTAATCCAGGTCTCCCCCATGGCAATGGAAGCATAACCTCTGGGCCAACCCCAGAGGATTTTATTTTATTAAGACACTGGGGTCATGCCTCCCTTCATTCAGCCAGCCTTTCATTCCTGTCTTTCAGCAACAAAGGAATTGCTAAGGAATTAAAGAGTATCTCCTGTGAATACACAGACTGAGCCACTAGTGAGTCTCCACTCGGCACCTGAGACCTGCTGAGTAAAATTGTTAGGAGTGGATAAATCAGTTTAGATAAAATTATCCTCTTCTATTCCCAGAGACAGCATTGAAATGCAAACCTCTTTCTGAAATGGAAATGCTTCACTCTGTGTAAACTGTGACTTGTGCTAACAACACCGAGGCAAGTTCTGCCCCTGCTGAAACAGATGTTGGTTGGAGTAACTTCAGATCAGTCCATCAGCTGTCTGCTGTCTGCAGGGGCCTTCTCTCCCTTTGGGTTTGTAGTTAGGGAGCTCAAGCAGCATCTTGGTCTGAACTGTTTCATTAAGTACCTGTTTCTATTTGTTTTTACTTCCATATACCAGAGGTGTGTGTGTTCATCCTTGCTGGATTAGCAATAGCTTCCTACCCCATCATGCACAGTAAGAGTACGTGGCACCTCATGTGCTGCTGACATCAGATTTTATTAAATCAGTCCAGACTTGATGTAAAGATACACAAACCCTGTTTCACTCAGTGGAGACACTTCACTGTTTATCCCAGCTGAGAGAAGACTGGATAAAGCCCTCAATAACCTGATCTGATCTAACAAACCCTCTTGGGCTGACAGAATTTGAGGAAACTGCTTGATGCTAAGTCAGGGGACGTTTGGGTCAGATATCGTGAAAAGGTTGCTCACCCAAAGGGTGGTTGAGCACTGGAATGGGCTCCCCAGGGCAGCGGCCACAGCACCAAGCCTGTCTGACTTCTAGAAGTGTTTGGACAATACTCTCAGGCACATGGTGGGATTCTTGGGCTATGCTGCACAGAGCCAGGAGCTGGACTTAGTGATCCTGATGGGACCCTTCCAGCTCAGAGTATTCTGTGACTCTTTGGAGTCCTTTCATACCTGAATAATCCTGTCATTCTAAGGCAGGCACCTGTCCTGTAAAACTAGGGCAAGTTCCCCCATGACAAAGAACTTAAGGGACTTGCAGGTCTCCAGAATTAGTGTACTCGCTCCTATGTGGCAAACAAAATGTTGCACAGACACCTCCATCCATGTCCCATCCACCTCATCCCTGGCAAGATGCTCCTTGTTCAGCAACGGTATCATTTGCCAACCACAGTGCAAAGCAAAAGTGAAACCACTGGAGCACTGTGCACCATCAGGGACACTGTGGTAACTCAGTGTAATTTATAATGTTTTTACAGCTAATATTGCTGTTTCTATAATTATACTAAACAGGACTCATTGACTGTCCATACTCATTGCAGGGGGTTGGATGAGATGACCCTTAAAGGTTCCTTCCAACCCAAATTATCCCGTGATTCTTGAATTTGCAGTATTTTTCCTTTATTTCAGTGCCAAGCGTTTGCAAAGAAGATATTGTCTATAAAAGGGGGAAAATAGATTGCAATCTTCCTCATTGCTCTGCAGTTCCTGCTCACGGGAACTAGTCCCTCCCTTTCAAACAACCTTTGCTGACAGAAACCCGAGATGATACATGGCAGGATGCACCAGAGTACCATGGAAGCCAGTGCAACGTGACGCATTTACTGTACTACAACGTACTGTATCTCAGTGCTAATGACGTCTGGGTATTGAAATAACCTCCGCAGGGAGCAACGCTGCAACACCTGCTTCTTCTTCTGGATAACTCAGGCTTCAGCTCCTTGCTGCAATGGAAAAAAAAAGACCTTCTCAGAGAGGCTGCTGAAGTGGAATGTCACATTAGGGCGTGCTTGTTAATGACAAACCATTGCAAGGTTGCCAAGTGTTCAAAAAGATGCTCCCAGGATCACTGGTATTGGAATATTTTATGCAGCATTTAATTATCTGAGGTTCAAATTATATGCAGTAATATAAATAAAAAAAGCAAGAAAACCTTTCATTAAGTGATGCCTAGCAGTCATTAATCACATATTTATTATAGGATAACATGCCATAATAAGGTTTGGAACATAGGCCCAGTGGTTGAAGTGTCTCTGACATGGTGCGGAGCTAACGAGGACTGAGTGTCAAGTTCTGCCCACAGTTAAATCAGCCACATGAGCAATTGTGTTGGTACAGTCAGTAAGTAGTACTAAAGTTCACTTCTCAGGAGCATTCCCTTTTGGACTAGGAGCAAAAGGCCTTGCCCAAGATAGGATCATCTACTTTTTGCCAAGTATTTATGGCTTGAGATGGGATTACTGTGTCCAGCAAAGCACACCGTCACCCTAGAAGGGAGATTTGGGTGTGCTGTTCCACGGGGTTTGCATCCCTCTGGGGTTTTTTGCTGCTGGTATCCCTGCACAAGGCTAAGTGTATCCAGGGGTGCTGCTGGGAACTTCAAAGCATGGTCTCTGAGGGATAATTTTCCTTCTGAATGTTTCCAGTGGGAATTTCTAACAGGTTGGCAGAGCAATTTGTGAGATCATCCTGTGCCTTCTTATGTGTGTTGCTAAGAAGCAAAATGAGTTAATACCTGACCAAGATGAATACAGGACTTAGTTATTTATACCTCTTTTCAGGCTGCCTTTGAACTCGGACAGCCACAGATTATGTCACTCATGGCCAAACACTTTCCCAAAATTTTCCTCCTTTAAAAGACATACTTAATCTTATACCTACCAGAAAAGATATAAAATTATTTTAATTTTTAATGAATATTTAGATTCTGGGGGATGAAAGAGCATTTGGGGGCAGCACTGATAAACAAATTCACTATGTTTGTTCTAATTCGAGTCCTGTTCACAATATGAGACACTGCCAGAAGGATTTTTTGCTACAAAAAAAAGATGACTATATGTAGCAATATATACATCTCCTTTGTGTTTCAGTAAATATTATGATTTGTGGACAAATGACCAATGGTCAAAGGGTCAATGTTTATCCAGCCAGAAACTAATATCTGAAAGCCATTTATCTCTGCAGTGACACTGCTTGAATCCATAAAGGTCCTGTGATATGCTTTGTTTGGAAGAAAATGTAGGCATAATATAGTCTTAATATAGTGAGCACATTTCTGAAAATATAGAATTGAAACATCTCCTCAGTCCAGAATTTTTCTTTGATCTCTCTTGTATTTATTGATTTTATGGTTTTCATAAGTAAAGCATATATTTTTTGCTCTATATTTAACACCACCATCTGAAGTATGGCCATTCCTTTAGTTTTCTGAAGTATGTAAAGTACTATTCTAGGTCTATTTTTTTCCTAATGAATGCAGTCAATTCCTTGAGAAATGTCCTTATGATTGTCAGAATGGATGTGGAAAGTTACAAGTGTCTTTTTGCTGTATAGATTAAAGCTATTGGCAAATTAAATAATTTGTAGGGGAGATGATCCTTGTTTGTAGAATAGAGGAAACTTGTTCTTAGGTGCTTACACATAATTCCTATTAACTTTGCCAGAGGCTAAGTGGAAATACTCATGCTGTTTATATGTGTCTGTTGCAATTTCAATTTTCATTTGGGTTTCTGCTCCTACAGGTGAGTGGGAGTACATTGTATTTGCAGGGTGAACAATCATCCTCCTGGGCCATGCACACAGGGTTTGTTGGAACACAGGATGGAGGTGGATTCAGGCATTTATTCAGATTCCCATGGGATACTGTTGTGGAAAGCTAGCCATGGCAAACATCACCTGACAAAGAACCTGTAGACAAGGAGGGTATTAGAGGACTGACTCTGGCTGCAATGATTCTTCCCCTGTTTCTCTACAGCTAAGCAGGTATCCTCTATCTAGAGTTCAATTGGAACCTGATAATCAATCAGGATCTCGGTCACTACAGCACCAAGCTTGGGCTTGGTGTGGACCCAAATAAGTACCTCAAATGTAACCACTGCCCAGTGAACATCCATTCCACTGCTGGCACCAAATGGGAGCCAATGCTGTGTATGGAGGTCCTCTTTGACATCACCTGAACTTTAAGCAAGAAGTAGAGCTGGTTGCTTTGATAATCCCCTGCGTGACATTCTTATCTCTATGCTGGCTCTGTATATTCAGATTTACCACAGGCTGATTCCACAGGAAAGCTTATTTGATGGGGCAGCAAAGCACTGTGCAAGGGATCCCTGGCTAAATCCAAATGAGCAAGTCCTAAGAAAAGTTAGAACATCCACATGGCTATTCATGGTTCAGGACCTTCATTAGGCAGAAGTTCTTTGCTCATGGGGTGGGCAGGCCCTGGCACAGGTTGCCCAGAGAAGCTGTGGCTGCCCTATCCCTGGAATTGTTCAAGGCCAGGTTGGACAGGGCTTGGAGCAATCTGGGCTCATGGAAGGTGTCCCTGCCCATGGTAGGGAGTGGGATGAGATGATATTTAAGGTCCCTTCCAATTCAAACCATTCTGTGATTCTACGACCTCTGACTCAGGTGTCTCTTCATCACCCTTTGGGCTGCTGGGCAGGGACATTCTGGGATGGCTGAGCCTTTCCTGCCCTTCCAGTGACACCAGTTTCTGCGTGTCCCAGGAGAGCATTCGGTGCCAGTCCCCCCCTGTGGC
This sequence comes from Anabacerthia variegaticeps, assembly GCA_035583185.1. Lineage (NCBI taxonomy): Eukaryota > Metazoa > Chordata > Aves > Passeriformes > Furnariidae > Anabacerthia > Anabacerthia variegaticeps. The sequence continues at coordinate 4,556,072 of JAWWEW010000051.1, read as the reverse complement.
TGCAGGGGCCATGGAGGGCTCCCTGCTGTCAAACAGCCGCCACGTTTCATCAAAGCAGTGTCTGCATTTTCGTGGTGGCTGAACTGCTTCCCCTCTCTACATTGGAAAGCTCATTGGGATAATTTTGGATGACAGATATTATTACTGTATTTAATTTTTGAAACTCCACTGGAAAAGTTAAGCACTTAAAGAAATCCCTACACTTACTACATTAAGCTTTTTCCCTCGTAAGAAATGACTGGAGAGGTTTTGCTTTTAATTATTATCATTCTCCCTTGAAATTATAGGCAAAGCACCCAGTGACATTCGAAACATAAATTACTGGCCTGCAGCCTTGTGCTACTGTTTCTCCATCTCTCTGCCAGGGCTTCAAATCAATTTTCTGCATTTCTTTCAGATTTTCTGAAGAAAATTGTGGAAAATAGCTGTTGGCACATGGCATTTTTCCACAATGGTTAGAAATATTGAATGGGGCTATAATGGGCTGCCTTGGAGAAGCCAGCCCCATTAAAATGCCAACCTCAGATGGATCAGAACACTCTCTCAATTTGAATTTCATAACTTTTCCACAGGAAGAGCAACATAACTTTCCTTGGTTTTGCCTGTAGTCTCCCAATTTTCATTTCTTCTTGTTCCTTTCCTTTCCTTTCCTTTCCTTTCCTTTCCTTTCCTTTCCTTTCCTTTCCTTTCCTTTCCTTTCCTTTCCTTT